>PVLC010003383.1:16194-98309 GCA_004027655.1 Graphiurus murinus | reverse complement strand
CCTCTGACCCATCAAGACCCTCGAGTCTGCTCACACCGCTACCTCTGACCCATCAAGACCCTCGAGTCTGCTCACACCGCTACCTCTGACCCATCAAGACCCTCGAGTCTGCTCACACTGCTACCTCTGACCCATCAAGACCCTCGAGTCTGCTCACACCGCTACATCTGACCCATCCCACCAGACAGCGTGGGCTACGCAGCTGCCCAGAGCCGCACTGGAGCTGGCTGCTTCCTACAAACACTTCATCTGGGTCAGTTAGATGCAGCAAGTACTCATAGCTTATGTAATTTTCACAAGTCACAAAATTTAAATTAGGAATCTTTGAAAGATGGTGGGTCAGGGCTGCCAGATGTAAAAGTTCAAATCAAAGGGGCGAAGAATGCTTTTCAAGTAGTAAGAGTGCGCACCCCAGCGAGGCCCATGTGCAGGGAACAGGCTGACAGGCAGGCCGACCTCCCCAATGGGGACATGGTGCCTGGCCGGCAGTGGCTGAGCTGCCTCCCAGGGAGGAAGGTGGCCAGTGCCAGGATGTGCAGGCAGGTGGGCTGTGGAGAGGCCGCCCTGCCAATGCCGGGGCTATCCAGACACCTGCCCAGAGGGGTGGCCCTGTAGTGTGGTGGCCCTTGGGATGAGGGAGCCAGGGCACTGCCCCCAGGGCCGCACTTCACCCTGGCTGTGATGCTCACAAGGACAAGGCCCACATGCTCCTTGGATGACCAGCCCCGGGTCGGTTCTGGGAAGGGGCACAGCAGGGGGAGGGGAAGGCGCCATACCTAGCTGAAAGCCACCCAGGACAGAAGTGAGACATGGCAGAGGTGGAAGGCTGCCCCTAGCCAGAGCCCACCAGGATCACCAGGACCAGGCACACCGTGGGATGGGGCCGCCCACCAGTCGAGACCCGTGGGGAGCGTACGGACACAGCCCACGCACGCCTGGGCAGCTCCAGCTCGCCTTGCTTACAGCGCCAGATTCAGCTGTTCTCCAAGGACAGCAAAGCCAAGGGGGGCTGGGAACAACCAAGGCGTTTAGAGGGAGTGAGCTGGGGTGCCGGGGACCCCGCTGGGGGCCACTCCTGGGCCTGCCATGTCCTCGTGTGGGGCCAAGAGGCCACAATGCAGTCCTCACACCTCCAGACCCTCCACACACGCTTTTCACGTCAATACCTCCTCGGAGTCGTACCTGCTACTATCTTTATAATCTCAGCTGTTCGTCCCGTTGAGAGGCATACGGAAGAAAGGCAGAATAGGAAATGTGAAAGTCTCTTTTTCAGAAAGAAAAAAAATCAAAGAATCAAACAGGCTTAGGTAACAGATTATAGGAATTAGAAATGATAACTATAGTCAGACTAAAACCAGGGACAAAACAAGAGGCGTGGGAAAGCTTTCCAAGCAGCTCCTGAACCCCAGAGCCCGGCATGCACCTCGAGTCTGTCTTCCATGACCTCGGGGGTAGGGCCAGCCGGGAACAGTCCCATCGTGGCTGCACTACCAGCAGCTGCTCACAGCTGGCCTTCAGGGCGTCACGCTCGGGGACAGCTGCCCTGAGCCTTCTGGAGGCAGACTCAGTGGAGAGCACAGTTGGGAGACTTACTGGCCTGCAGAGGCCCCAGAACACATGAGGCAGGGCCCGTGCAGAGGCTGCGGAGGCCAGCGCCCAGGTGTGACCCAGGACAGCTGAGCAGGCTTGCTGCCTGCCCCCCCAGACATGACAGGGGGTCAGACCCCCCAGCACCAAACACAGGTGAACTGTGTCCCAAGAGAATGGTGAGGTGACATGTGGACATGGGCTCAGCCTAGGAGGTGGCAAGGCACAGAAGCCTGTGGGTCGCCAAAGGAAACAGGAGCTACAGTCCCCGTGGGCCACGGGGAGGGCCACCCCCATCCATGCACAGGAAGTACCATGGGGGGTACAAATGGTCAAGATGGAGGTGAAGGCTCGGAGGATCCAGGGCCACGAGAGGTATGGCGAGCTTCAGAAAGGCAGGGAGGGGTTTTTATTTGCAGGCCAGCATACGTGTGCTCCTGGACCAGGGCTCAGACAAGGGAAAAGGGGTGAGCACTGTGGTGGGGGACTGCTAGGACCAGAGCAGTCACAGCCCCCCAAGATGGGCCCCAGGCAAGACACAGTCTTAAAATAAGTCTTCACATCTGGGTGAACTAACACCCTGCACCTGGCTGGCTTTAAACACCCCGAGTGTTGGAAATATTAACATACCTGCTTTAAGATGAAATAAAAATGGCAATTAAAAGCCATGTGACAGAGCAAGAGATCCTTTTTTAAAGGGGAGAGAGGGACATAAAAAAAACGTTTGTAGGGAGGTGCCAGGGAGAAAGCTGCTGGCGAGAAAGTCACCTCCCCCGGCCGACTCCGCTGGCCGCGCCTCCACCCCACCCCTGGGCCCAGGCCTTACCCTCCAGCTTGCTGCCCGCCGGGGCTCCCTCTGCCCCCTCAGTATCCCGCTGCTCCCGAGGCTCCGGCTGCAGCGCGGCCCCGGGCACTGGCCGCTGCACCGGGAGGGCCGCCTTTCCACCTGTGCACACCAGAGACGCAGAAGGTTTTGCAAAAAGTCAGGGGCGGAGGGGTGAGGGGGACAAAGGAGGCAGCAGATGTTTCCTAAAATGACTCTCCATCGTCGCCCCTCCCTCCCCCGTCAGCACAGTTTATATTCAACCTGATGATTACCAGGGAAGTAATAAAAAAATATTTAACAATCTCATAGGCTTGTGGCAGTGAGCCAATGTTAACTACCTTCGCCAATTAAAATGCAAGCGGCGTCCTAACTAGCTCTTAGACGGGCACTTAACAATGTGTTACCTGTCAAGCGCTCCCCAGCCGTCCCCCGCGTGCACCCAGACACACGAGAACAGCATGGCACCTGACATTTAGTGGTCTGGCAAACGACTGTGTGACAGATACTGTAGTAGCTGTCAAGCACCAGACTCTGCGTTTCCCCACCAGCTGCTGAAGGGGCTGCTACATTCACATGCTAATCGTGAGAGAGAGCCCGACCAGGACAGAAGAAAGAATCATCAATTCCTCAATTCCGGCCCGCCCCTCCCTAGCCTCCCGGGAGGGGTTTCCTGAGAAGGCACATGCTGACACCCACCAGGGTTGAGGTCGCCCTCCGCAGGCGGCCCGGCGGCCCCCGCAGCGACGCGAGCAGCCTCTTGCCCTTCGGCCGCGGCCAGGGCATTCTGCTCTGCAGAGAGCACAGCCCCAGGCCCTGGGTGCAGGGGTCTGTCGCCTAGCCCAAGGCCCTCCTTCCCGGGCTGGGCGGCTGGCTGACCATTTGCTTCTGGAACCTTCTGGGGACTTTCTGGAAGACCACCCGCTTCTTCCGAGGCCTGGGCCTGTTCAGGCCTCCTGCCGGCCTCGCCCCTCTCGGGCTCGTGCTTCTCTCTCTCCGACTCAGGCAGAGGTGGCGCCATCTGGCCCTGGCCCTCGGGTGCGCCTTCGTCCACGTTCCTGGAAGGTGACTTTTTCTCTTCTGACCCTTCTCGATCCTGACCTTCGTCCACCACCACCTTGTCATGAGGAACGGGAGGCTCATGGCGGTGGGCCTCGCCCAGAGGGACAGCGAAACCTGGAAGGACGTGAGGACAGGGTGGGGTAAGGCTAGGCAGGGGGCTCACTGTCCCCAGCTCCCAGTGGTGTGACGTGGGCCACTGAGCCCCACCCCTGCCACCCACCACGCCCAGCTGAGGAGCGGCGGAAGGCTCAGAGAGGACCTGCAGTCTTGAGCAACCTCTGCGGCCAGCGGCCAGCACCACCCACCTTGACCAGGGCGGTCGAGCTGCGCGGCCTCCTGCTTCTCCTTGGCACCTTCCCCTCCAGGTACGTCCACGGGGCCCTTAATCTGGGCCTGCTCCAGCTCCTCCTTCTCCTCTGACAGCTTCAGCTTCTCCCGGCCGTCCTCCGCCACATTCACGACGGGATCCTGGACTGAAAACGCAGCACAGCGAGCTGAGCCACCTTCCCCAGCACTGCCCGGCAGCTCCGCCGGGTTGTCAGCACAGCTCAGCGGAATGGCGGAACCTAGGCAGTTGGTTTTTTCCTGTTCAATCATTATCAGCTAAATAGCACAGAAAAACTGTCACTTTTCCTGTGTATTCATAACAAAAATATGTCCAAGTGTAACTTAAACCTAACGGGGTGGAGCTCTCTCCATGTAGTACCCGGCCATAACCAGGAGGTGGCGGCACAAGCCCGCGACAGGGCGTGTCTCCCGGGGCTCCCTTCACGAGGGCGCCCCCACCCAGAAGGCCAATGAGGGCCTGTTAGGAAAAGAACATTGGGGATCTCAATTTGCAATCCTGTCAACTTCTTTCTGCGATGGCAGAAGCCACGTGAGAAGGACAAGAACCGCGGAGGGAGCGCCTGCTGAAGCGGAGCCCTTCAGCCTTCCCCTCAGCCAGCCAGCCCCACCTGGAGCAGCACTGCGCCCCCGCCCACAGAGTGGGGTTCAAATGGAACCGATTAGGAACTATCTGCAATTTACAAGACCGCTTTCTATGCGTTAGGCAAAATCTAAGGGAAACCAGGAAAAAGCAACCTGTGCCCCTGTGCCTCTCAGGACTAGCGTTGCCCAGAAAACGGAGGTAGAGGTGCGCCGTGTGCCTGAGTGTGTGGCCCGGGGACCTGCGGGCGCGTGGGGAGGAGTCACAAGCGGCCTGTCGGAACAGCGCACGGACTAGTTTTGTTCAGCCTAACGTGACCATCCACGGAGGCAGAACTGCACACCTGTGCGCACGTGTTGTCTACTTGGAGCTGAGCATCCTTAACAAACCGCAGGGTGGCGCCTCCCTGCAGCCAGGTGACCAGGTCAGGATGCTCTGGGTCTCCAATCACTTAGGCCCCGCAGAGACTCCTGCGCCTGCAGAGGGGACCGGGAGGGGAGGAGACAGAGAAGCTCCCATCTCCACAGCACGGTCGCCTGAGCGGTGGTTCTCTTAGCAGGAGACAAGCCCAGGGCACCCTCAGGGAGTGAGCGGCCAGCCTGTGCCCGTCGGGACCGTCTGGGGCTCTGGGAGGAGCTTCACAAGGCTGGCAGCGATGTGCTGCTCAGGACAAGAATGACGGTGGCACACGTGGCATCACCATGAAGTCCCCTGGAAAACGTCCCAGAAGCGCCATGCCTGCTGTGTTCTGAGCGTGCTCTGCCAGAGGCTGCGAAGGCTTCCAGGCTGGTGCCCCCGGCAGCCTCCGGCCCTGGCACCTGGCGGCCGCTGGCCTTCCCCATACCAGCACCAGCCTCTTCACCAAGGACAGAGGACTGGGCAACACTACTGGCTACTGCTAGACTAACACAAAACTTCAAATCAGCAGCTACGAAGACCCTGCGTCTGCTTGCCTCCCACCACAAGATGACCCTGCTGTGCAAACACAGCCGGCCAGCCAGCTAAGGACTGGGAGCCCCTGGCGAGGAAAGGCTCTTCCGGCTGGGGCAGAAAAGGGCTGTCACCCGTCCAGGAACGGCCAGTCGTGTGGCATCCTGGCCCCTCCTCGGGCATCAAGGTTGCCACCTATAATCACTGAAAACCACCGCCTGCCAGCAGCACTGGTGACTAGGACCGGGCAACTCCTCGCTGCTGGGCAAAGGCACGGGGTAACACCATGCGGCGGCACGCTTGGCTCCCGCGGTGCTTCCTGGAGGGTCAGGGGTCCTGGTTCACGATGGCGGGAAACAGCCCTGTGTCCAGCATGAGGAGGGAGGCCCACAGGCTGTAGAGGCTGCCGCTCAGGGCCCTGACTGGAATGAGACACCCAGAGTGGCTCATTCCCCTCTCGGAGGCAGAGAGGCAACATCTGTCACTGCCCCAGCCTCCCAGGGTGGGCAGGAGGGCGACTCTGCTGGCCACCACTGCCATCGCCACCACTGCCCTGCTTCTCTGTCACTTAAGATGGCGTGGTTACTCCCGGCTGCCGGCACTGCAGTGATGCCGAGGTCCCTGCAGCCACTGACAAGCTCTCCCAGTGGCTCAGCACGCCAGCGCACCCCACCCGGGAGTGGGGGAATGGCTGTGCCAACACTTCTCAGAGCCAGGCCCTGTTTTAGATGACTTTCCTAATGACCCATTTCTGCCTTTCCCTTGGTGTTTCGGGGATGACATAGTACTCATTAAAGGCTTAATTTTAAAACCTGATCTTCTGGACTTGGCTGCTGGATGACCTCATTAAAAGCCGGGATCCCTATGGCTTAGACCGCCTGGGCTGGGCAGCCAGGGTGGCGCTGGGCATCAGCAGTCAGGGTGTCGCTCCTCCTCACGCTTCTCTGCTCTGCAGGCGAGTATGTCCGCCAGGTGGGGAGGACAGGCGGACGTCACTCCTCGGGGGCGGCCTGGGTCACACTGGCTCGAGGCGGTGCTCCTTCCTGCCCCCAAGGAGGACCTTCCAAGTTGGGCAAGTGCTGCAAGGCTGGCACGGCTACCTCAGATGGTGCAGGTGAAAAGAGCGCACTGCCACCGCTCAACAAGCTGGCAAGAAAACCCAACGAAAAATTCTAACAGGAATGGGGCACCCGGAACAAGGGAGCTTTAAAACCTACCAGCAGGGCACGAGGGAGAGCTGCCAGGGCCGCGCTGCCCGCAGCTCAGGAGAGAGGGGGAGAGCGAGGCTCGGGGTCTCTCCCACGTGCATCTCGGCACTCTCCCTCCTCCACGAGACGGGCAGCCAGTGCAGGCCGCCACGGAGGCCAAGGCAGGCCCTTGGGAGCGAGCAACGACGAGCAGGCGAGCGGATCCACTAGCTGGGGGCACAGGACGCCGGGTGCAGTGGCCTGAGGTCGCCTCTGCAGGCCGGCGCCCTCACACAGGCCATGCTGCTGCCCGGAGGTCTTGGCTCTGCCCCACACTGCTGAACCCCACGTTTACTCTCCCGCTGGCCTCACCCTCTTCCCACCAAGCAGCACAGCTGTCCCCACTGGGGGAAGGGAGTGAGTTGCGGGGACCAGCGGGTGGGTCAGGCTGTGTTGCCCAATGGCGCACAAGAAGCAGCAGAGGGAGCCGGGCGTGGTGGCGCACGCTTGTAGTCCCAGTATTTGGGAGGCTGAGACCAGAGGATCCGGGTTCGAGGCCAGCCTCAGCTACCTAGTGAGGCCCTCTGCAACTTAGTGAGGCCGTTTCAAAATAAAGAATAAAAAATAGGGCTGGGGGTGTAGCTCGGAGGTAGAATGCGCCTGGGTTCAACTCCCAGTACCACAAAAAAAAAAAAAAAAAAACAGCAGCAGCAGAGGGCTGGGAGGAAAGTTAGACAAGGGCGGAGCAGCTTCCAAAGAGCTGCAACACCATAAGATCTGGATCCATCCCTGAGACCTCCAGGGTGCTATCAGGCAGAGATGCATGGCCTAGTTAGCCTTCTTAATGGATGGCTGTCTTCCTGTGCCTTCACAGGGCCTCAGCTTCGCTCACCGAAGGCCCGAGAGGCCATGTGTGGGGCCCGGGCTGCACCAGCGGGTCACACGCACCCACGCGAGGGCAGGACTCCAGCACCACCCAGGGCGGGCAGGCCGTCTGGCTCCCCAACATCCCAGAGACCAACAGGCTCTGCCTCTGCTGGCAGAGCAGCCCACGGGAGCATGGGAGCAGGAGGTGAGGGCCCGGGTCTCCCTCAGCACAGGGGCCGGCGGCGGCCAGAAGACGGCACTGGCTGAGGACAGATGGTGTGTGGCCCTGAGGACCATGTGCTGCTGCAGCCGCGTGGAAGGAGCGGAAACCAGACGAGGCTTGGGAGGGCAGCAGGTGAGCAGGCGGCATGCAGTGACAGGCCTGCAGCCCCCGGCACTCGGGGTCACGATGTCCTTGCTGCCCAAGGCAAGGGACCCGGCCCACTGGAATTCAGCACCTGGTTGGCCCGGGCATCACCCCTCGCCCTGACCCACCTCTCCCCCCGCTGCAGCCTGGTGTCAGCGCCTACTCCATGCCTGGTGGCCCAGCACAGCGTTAGACTGGCCTTCCCCAAGAGGGTGAGCCAGAACCCGGGGTGAACACGCAACGTCCACCTTCTAGAGTGGACTTCTTCCTGTTCCAATGGCATGCTTCCAGTGGGTCTGTTTCAAGGCATGCGCGACACTGGCCACAGCTGCTGCTGGGCTTTTTTTGTTTTGTTTCGGTGCTAGGGATTGAACTCAGGGGCATTCTACCTCTGAGGTACACCCTGCCCTATTTATTTTATTATGTGGAATCAGGGTCTCACTAAGTTACTGACAAAGTTATGGAGCCTGGCTTCAAACCTGCGATCCTCCTGTCTCAGCCTCCCCAGTCCCGGGATTACAAACATGCACCGCCCCGCCTGGCTCCCGAGGGGCAGCTTCTGAATGCTCCACTTTGTTTCCCTGGGGACCCCAGCTGCCCCCAGCACCTCCCGCAGGCCTTGAATGCTGCTCAGCTTCACGGCTGCAGGAACTGGAAAGAGAACTCAGTGCCTTTGCCGGCCCAGGAGGGCAAAAGAAAGCACCCACAGCCATGCTGGGCACAGGACCGGAGGAGAAGCAAGCCCCGGAAAGCCCTCGGGTGCGCATGAGGGGCGACGCCGAGGAATGCTGCGCCCAGAGCAGAGCAGAAAGCGGTCCAAAGGGCCCTGCGCAGAGACCACCTCCAGGTGACCACGCGTGCCAAGTCACTGGGCTCTGCCTTCATGGGACTGTTTTTCTGTCTATTCAGGAATGGCCATGAGCCAGCCCCTCCATGGTGACCTGAAATCCCCCCAGCAAGTAGAGCGCTGCTCCCCCAGCAGGGCTGCAGGCTGGATGGGTGCCTGGCAAATCTGAATCCGAGCCTCTGCAGCAGAGGTGACTGCTACGTACCCCAGAAAGACACCCTACAAATACACTCCCCTGCACCCCCAGGTGACACGGCCACAAATGGGGTGACAGCGCCACTGAAACTCTCCGAGGTGACCTGGAGCTGCATGAGGGCATACGGGCTGCGATTCTATCAATGGCACCAGTGAACAATACACAACGGAAACAGGAAGCAAAGCAGAGACAGAGCCTCTGAGTTTGTCAAGGAGGAAACTGGCTTGAAATTTACATCCTCACAACAAATGAAGGAGACACGCCCATGAGTTGACAGAGCTGTGCATGTCCCCAGTGGCCAGGCACCGAGGTCTCAGCCCACCCCAGGCTGTCCATGCTGGCCTCAGTCCCCAGCACACAGGCTGCGCCAGGCCTCAGCCTCACGCCAGCTCCACCGCCACAGGCCACAGACTGCCGATGGAGGAGCAAGGCCCGTGGAGCAGAGCCAAGGCAGCTCGGGCCCCAGGAGGTGCCGCGGACACTGGCGCCGAGCGGGCCGGGGCGGGGGCTGGCGGGGTGTGCCTACCTGAGAGCCGGGCCTCCTCCGCCTTCTTCACGCCCTCGGCCTCCCCGTGCCGGATGCCGGGAGCTTCCTTGGCCAAGTCCACAGGGGCCTCCTCGCTCACGGACAGTGTGGTGAGTGTGCTGACCACCAGGACGCCCAGGCCGACCCAGAGCACCACCTAAACCAGACAGAGAGCCCCGGCAGGCGTCACGGCAGTTCTGCACTCTGCCCACGGCTGGGGAAACTTCCTCCACAGCGGGCCTGGTGATGACGCCTATAACCCCAGAACTTGGGAGGCTGAGATAGGTGGACTGCAGGGTCAAGGACAGTCTCTGCAACTTAGTGAGGCCTTGTTTCAAAATAAAAAATAAATAGAGCTGGGGGTAGAACACTCCTGGGTTCAATCCCCAACTTCATCTGCAGGGAGCTGGGGATGGAGTGAGGGGGCCGGAGGAGGAAGGCAGCGGTATGAGGCAGCCCTCAGGAGGGTACCACAGACAGGCACACACCACGGAGACGGCTCGCCTACCAGCAAATCTGCTGATCACTGAGCCCCACGGAGTGCTGATGTGGCGCTGCTCCCTAATCAATCAAAGCGGTCTGTGGACACATGTGTCCTAACGGGGCCAAGTCTGCTAACGCTGCAGCAGCCCCATCCCGTCCCGGAAAGGCTGGGCCGTGGGGGTCGAGGGGCATCTCTGCAGGCATGCGGAGGAAGCGCAGGAGAGCAAGGGTGCTGCACGAGTGACGGGAGCAGAGACCCGAGCTCTGGCCCAGTTTCCCGGGGGTTAGGTCTCTTGGCCGCCATGGCAAAGGAGCAAGAACCTAGGGGCAGCTGCCAACTGGGAGAGTCTCCTGGATGTAGCTTCCTCAGGTGCGGACCCCTGCACGACCCCGCGGGCTACCCGGGTATGGACGTGTCCCCCGAGGTCATCCACGTGTGACGCCCAACCTCAGGCTGGGCACGCCCAGAGCTGGCGAGATGGGAGACCCAGCAGGGTGGGACGGCACCTCACCCCTCAGCTGGCCGCAGTGCCGTCAGTGCGCCTACTCATTCTCCTGGGCTGTCTCCCTGCTTCTGAAGGACCCCATGTTGGTCACAAAGCCTGCAGCACCAGAGTCCTCCTGTAACTAGCTCCGTCTCTTCCTGAGGCTCGGGCTATTTTAAAATGTGCACCTGCTGGACCAACTCTGCCCATGTATCTGCTGCCTCAGCAGTGGGTGCTGCTATTCCTGCCCTGGCCCGGCCCACTCAGCCTCCCGGGGGGTAGGAAGTCCTGCTCTTGCAGTTCCCCAAGAAGGGCTGGCGAGCTGACCCTCCTCTCCAGTCCACTGCCTGAGGTCTCAGAACCAGAACTCAAAATCCTTTTCTGAAAGGTATGTATGTATTGACTCTTTTTTTTAATGGGACTGGGGACTGAACCCACGGGCATTCTATCTCCGAGCTATACCCCTCACCTTTTTTTTATTTTGAAACAGGGTCTCACTAAGTTGCTGAGGCTGTCTTTGAACCTGTGATCCTCCTGTCTCAGCCTCCCAAGTAGTGGGATTACAGACAGGAGCCACAGCACCTGGTAGTATGTTGACTCTTTAAAAAAAAATTCAGCTCAGAACTGGTGAGACTTTCCTGGGTCCAATGCAATTACAGAAGATAGATTTCCATGGGATGGAAAGTCTGCTCTGAGACTGGGTAGTGACCAACTGGAAAGACAGCACCTCGGAGGAAGTGCGTTTGCTTCCCTGGCGACAGATACCTGAGCTAGCTCCTGCTCTCAGACACCCCGGAGTGCGGCGAGGCCTGCCCAGCCCGCCTGGTGGACATGCGTGGCCCTCTCCAGCAGTAACCAGGTGACAGCAGGGGACGCTGTCTAATCTGAGCTCCTAGAAGTCAGAACCTCTAAGCTGGACAACTCGCAGAGCCCAGTCAAGACTCCTGGCCCCCTCTCTGCCCCGACATGTTTTTCTAAGTTTGTGGGAGCACAACCTCAACTGTGTGCCCGAAGACCGTCATATTCTCGCCATGAAGGAACACTTGCAGGGCAGAGCCAGTGTCTGATGGTGAGCGTAGCCAGGACAGCAGCAAGAAGAAGACTTCCAGCCTCCGGAGGCCGTCAGCAGAGTCCGAGGACCAGCAGCTGCCAGCGGGTGACCCAGGCTGGTGCAGCCCCGCAGCATCACGGAAGGCAGGTCCTGGAGGCACTCGAGGCCCTCATGAACCCTGCTCTGCTTTGTGTCTGCCCTAGGTCAAGGGCCCTTGTCTTCTAGCTGTGTCATCTGGTGTTAAAGAACAAAGACCAGGGCAGACCCCCAAGGGTGGAAGGTTCTCGCTCTGTGCTGGCACATGGGTCAAACTGCTGACGGTGTGGGGAGGAGTAATCAGTCCCCGTCCCCTCGGAGTTCTGAGGAGGGACGAGAGTCCAGCTCTATGCTCTGAATTAGAGGAGGGGGTAGCTGCACCAGGGAGAAGCCAGCCCGGTCTAGCCTTCCAGCACCATCCTGTGGTTGGCTTCCTGCCTGGGGGAAGGGCAGCTTTTGAAGTGGGGACCTGGTTGATAAGCAGGATGTGGAGTGCCAGACGTCCATCAGAGCGCCCTGCTGACTGTGATTCTGGCAATGGCCCATCCTAATGCAGCCGGAGCCAGCCAGGAGAGCAGATCCACCGTGCGGGCCTCAGTCCGGGCCTGGAACACCCAGGACCTTGACTGGGGCCACGGGGAGTGCGCTGAGGCCTCAGCCCTGCCAAGGGCCCTGACACAACAGAGACAAGCCCCGGGGCGGGGAGAAAACCCTTCCGTCCTACTGTCTGGACCACACACAAGGCCACATTTTGCCCTTCAGTAACACAACACACAGCTGGAGGCTGGTGACTCGGTCCAAGCCCCATGACTGGCGGGGTCAGGGCCAGGGCCCCGCCAAGGAGGCCGCACTACCCCGCTGAGGCAGAGGCTGAGCTGCTGTGGGTTGCAGTGTGTGGCAGTGTGCCCCATGCACATCCTCCCAGGCGCAGGCGCTCTCTGCCCTGGGCCCCTCTGGCTCCCCCTCCTCTGCCCCCTGGGCTGGCCCCCTTTTGTAAGCATCTCCCCCCTGGCTCCTGCACCCCTTGCTGGCTTTGGGGCAGCAGAGTGTCCAATCTATCAGGGGGACCAAGTCTGGCCTCATTTAGGATTAAAGAGACCTCTCTCTGATTTTTCAAGACAAAAACTGCAATTTACAAGGTCCATTTTCATACTTTCTAATTATTCTCCTGAGGACAGTCTCAGAACTTGCCTTCCTTCACACACCCACCAGTGCACATCACCCCACGTTTCTCGGATTCTGCAGGGAACAGGTACCTCGGGGTGGAGGGAGCTCAGGTGAGCTGAGGTGCTGAATCTGGGCTGTGCCTCCTGTGGGGCAGAGCGCCTGAGGCAGGGTCTGGCCACACTCCCTCATAACCTCAAAGCTATGGACATCCCAGCCGGCCGGTTCTGATAATCCAGAGCGGGATGGTGGCCGGAGGGTAACTCCCCAGGAAGCTACCTCAGAGGAGGGCCGAGCGTCCCGACAGAAAGTGGTTCAGATTTGAAGAAATGCAGTGAAACAGGCACAGGCAGGTCTGTCCCTCACACGATGCAGTGTGTTCATGTTCCGGCACAGAGCCAGACCTTGCTCACTTGTTCCTGTAGGACACAAGAGCCACCCCAGGCTGAAGAGCCAAAGGCCAGAAGACGGCCCAGCTGAGTCGCCCACTCACCACCGGCGCCACGGGGGCCGGTACACGATGACACTCGTGACACGGAAAAAGGCAGCGCAATGACAGAAAGGAAGAAGTAAATTCTCACTAGATGCAGGTGAAGGACCAAGAGGTCCAGGGAGAGTTTGGCAGGGTGAGCAGATAGGTACGGGAGACAAACAGGTGTGGAGGAAGGGGAGACCAAGGAGGAGGCCCCGTGGTGGTGTGAACACGGCGAACCCTCGCCCTGTGGTTGAAAAGCAAAGTGCATGAATGCAGAGTACAGATGGAAGTATAAAGACATCGGCTCTTTCTAGATTGAAGCTCCAATGAATTCCAAGCTGATTCACACATTCATATGAAAAATCAACCAAACAAGAATATCCAGTGCCAGGCGTGGTGGTGCACACCTGCAGTCCCAGTCCTTGGGAGGCTGAGACAAGAGGATCGCAGGCTCGAGGACAGCCTCAGCAACTTAGTGAGGCCCTTAGCAACTGGGTGAGACTGTTTCAAAATAAAAAATAAAATGGGGTTAGGGTTATAACTCAGAGGTAGAATGTCCCTCGGTTCATCCCTAGTACCACACAAAAAAATTCAGTGAGTACTGTGGCCGTGGTAATTTACTAATAAGAGCAAAGAGGAGAGATTAGAATTACAAGGTTTAAACTGGGCATGGTGGCACGTGCTTGTAATCCCAGTACTTGGGAGGCTGAGACCAGAGGATCCGGGTTTGGGGCCAGCCTCACCTACTTAGTGAGGCCCTCCACAACTTAGTGAGACCATGTTTCAAAATAAAGAATAAAAAATAGGGTTGGGGGTGTAGCTCAGAGGTAGAATGCCCCTGGGTTCTAGCTCCAGTACCATACACACACACACACAAAGAATTACAAGGTTTAGAGAGCGACGGGTCAAAATGCAGTGAGGCCCGGCGTGGTGGCGCACACCTGGAATCCCAGGACTTGGGAGGCTGAGACAGGCTGATCGCAGGTTTGAAGACAGTCTCAGTAAGTAGTGAGACTCTCAGCAACCTAGCAAGACCCTGTTTTGAAATAAAATAAGGCTGAGAGTGTAGCAAAAGTAGAATGCATCTGAGTTCAATTCCCAGCACCACACACACATACAAAAAAAATAGTGAGTACTATTACAAGGCCGTGGTGATTAAAACAGTATTGAAGGGGAGACCAACCAATAACTAAAGCCTAAGCAGCGAGTTATGCCCAGACATGAACAGGATTTAACATACAAAAGCACTAACATTTCACTTCAGTGAGGACTATTCAAATGATTCCTACCAGGGACAGACTTTTTCTAAAAAAAATGTTCTACAAGTAGAGATCCTATAGAAAAACAACAACAGGATAACCTATTTTGTTTCTTACATATTACAGATGTAACAAAGATTTAAAAGAAAAAAAGTCACAAAAGTACTAAACAGAGCCAAGTGTGGTGGCACACACCTGTAATCTTAGTTTTGGGGAGGCTGAGACAGGAGGATTGCAGGTTCGAGGACAGCCTCAGTGAGACTCTCAACAACTTAGCAAGAACCTGTTTCAAAATAAAAAATGAAATAGGGAGCCGGGCGTGGTGGCGCACGCTTGTAATCCCAGCATTCGGGAGGCTGAGACGGAGGATCCGGGTTCGCGGCCAGCCTCAGCTACCTAGTGAGGCACTCCGCAACTTAGTGAGACTCGGTTTCAAAATAAAGAATAAAAAATAGGGCTGGGGGTATAGCTCGGAGGTAGAATGCCCCTGAGTTCAATCCCCAGTACCGCAAAAAAAAATAAAATAAAATAAAATAAAATAGGGTTGAGATGTAGCTCAGAGGTAGAATACCCCTGGGTTCAACCCCCAGGACCACATACATACCTAAAGTACTAAACAAAATGATAGAACTTTAGCCAGGCATGGTGGCACATGCTTGTAATCCCAGCATTTGGGAGGTGGAGACCGGAGGATCCGGGTTCTCAGCCAGCCTCAGCTACCTAGTGAGGCACTTCACAACTTAATGAGACCTGGTTTCAAAATAAAGAATTAAAAAAATAGGCCTGGGGGTATAGCTTGGAGGTAGAATGCCCCTGAGTTCAATCCCCAATACCGCAAAAAAAAAAAAAAAAAGAGATAGAACTTTAAAGAATAATACTAGCAAGCCAAGTGTGGTGGCACATGCTTGTAATCTCAGTTCTTGGGAGGCTGAGACAGGGGGATCGTAGGTTCGCAGCCAGTTGTCAGCAATAGGCTAATTTCCGCCGGGCGTGATGGCGCATGCTTGTAATCCCAGCATTCGGGAGGCTGAGACCAGAGGATCCGGGTTCGAAGCCAGCCTCAGCTACCTAGTGAGGCACTCCGCAACTTAGTGAGACCCTGTTTCAAAATAAAGAATAAAAAATAGGGCTGGGGGTATAGCTCGAAGGTAGAATGCCCCTGAGTTCAATCCCCAGTACCACAAAAAAACAAAAAACAAAAAAACACCTGTAAAAGCTAGCTAAAACCCTAAAACACCAGGCTCAAGACACTGATGAACAATCCCAGGAGCTCAGACTCAGGCCAGGAGCCAGGGACAGAAGGAGGCGCTCGGGAGAGGCCAGGCCTGCTGCCCTGAGCGCTCCCCGGTGGTGGCCAGGGCGAGGACAGCAAGTGCAGTGTAGACACCGGGCAGACCCAGCATGAGGGAGCAAAGGGAGCCCCAGAGAAGCCGGCCACCACGCCTTCCGCGCGCCTCTCCCGGGCTCGTGCCAGCTCCGAGCTGTGCAGAGCGCCGTGAGAACTGAGCAGAGAGCAGCTGCCAAGAGGAGGAAAGTGGAGAAGCAGCAAGAGCAGCTGAGGGCGAGAGCACGCGGTGAGGTCCTCGGAGCGAGCGCGACCCGGCACAGGCTGACCTCAGCCACCTCAGCCCTCTGCTCACCACCAGAGCGTCTGCAAAACACCAAGCATGCCGGGAGACACGACCAAATGACAAAAGCAAGAAACCAACGCGGAACCAGAGCATCAGGTACTTCAGGAGCTCCTCCACTTTTGTGTGTATGTGTGGTACTAGTACCTTTTTTCAAAATAAAAAATTAAAAAAAACGAGGGCTGGAGGGGTAGTTCAGAGGTAGACTGCCCTTGGGTTCAACCTCCAGTACCAGGAAAACAAAACAAAATGCCACCCAAGAGCAAAAGAAAACATTTGCAATATATATTTCTGAAAAGGACTTACATCCAGAACCTATTAAAAACTCCTAAAATCAATAAGAAACAGACAACCCAGTAGGAAAAAAATAGGCAAGACTTGAAAGACATTCACAAAAGACGACACCCACATTGCTCGTGAGCACATGAAAAGGTGCCCTTTGTCATCAGTCATCTGGGGGCTGCAAGTGACAGCCCAGAAGAGGTGTCCCCACACCCAAGCGCGACATGCGGGCTCTTCAGGAGGGACAGACTCTCAGGCTGCAGAAGGCACTACTGTGGGAAACCGAGACCCGCTGGGCAGAACCTAGCAAAGCCAATACACCCGGGGCCACATTCCACTGCAGGCTATCCAAGCCACACGCCCACAGCTACCACAGGGAACTTCTGGAAGTGATCTGTCCCGCCAAGTGAGAGGAGAAGCGTGGGAAAGGCACGGAACGGGCGCGCGAGGACCCTGCTGTGAGGCTCCACTTACATCAACCTGAAGACAAAGCTGCTCTAGGTGTCAGAAGGAAGGCGGCGGCAAGCTTCGGGGTGTGGGGGTGACGGCAAAGAGGTGAAGCTCTGCGTACCAGAATGCTCTCTCTGCCTGGACGGTGGTTCTGTGGCTAGGTTGGCTTTGTAAAAATCGGTCAAGCTGTACACCAAGTCCAGCGCTTTGCTGCATGTATTCTGCACTCTCTCTTTCTCTTTTGCAGCACTGGGGATTGAACTCAGGGGCATTCTACCTCTGAGATACACCCCTAGCCCTATTTTTTTATTCTTTATTTTGAAACAAGATTTCACTAAGTTGCAGAGGGCCTCACTGAGTAGCTGAGGCTGGTCTTGAACCTGCGATCTTCCTATCTCAGCCTCCCAAGTACTAGGATTACAAGTGTGTGCCACTATGCCGGGCTTGGTATTAGAGATTGAACTCGGAAGCATTCTGCATCTGAGCTACACCCTTAGCCATTTTTATTTTTATTTTGAAATGAGGTTTTGCTAAGGGTCTAAGTTGTTGAGGCTGGCCTCAAACTTGAAATCCTCCTGTCTTAGCCTCCCAAGTACTAGGATTACAGGCATGCACCACCCTCAACAATTTAGTGAAATCTATTTCAAAGTAAAAAATAGGACTGGGGGTGGGGGTTATCTCAGAGGTAGAATGCCCCTGGGTTCAATCCCAAATACCAAAAAAAAAGAAAATTAAAGTTTGGAGCCATGTGTGATAGCGCACGCCTGTAATCCCAGTACTTGGAAAGCTGAGATGGGGGATTACAAGTTCGAAGACAGCCCAGGCAACTTCACAAGACAAAATAAAACGTACTGGGAGGATAGCTCCGTGGTATTACACCCCTGAGTTCAATCCCCAGTCCCCCCTTAAAAAAAGAAAAAGAAGTTCAACAACTCCATAAAAAATGAGCAAAAATATGAACAGTTCAAAGGAAAAAAATGCCAGTGGCTTCTAAACCCATGAAAAGATGCCCAGTTCACTCCAGGGAAGCTGAGAAGGAGAGGGCAGACAGGCTGGGGTGTGGGGCAGAGGCCCAGGGCTGCCCGTGGGAGTGACGGCACCGGCACCTGGGCAGAGGGCTCAGTGTGACCCAGGGATCTCGTTTTGAGAACGCCTCCTCTCCTACAGACATTTTTACACGTGCCGAAATGCCCCTGGAGAGACACTATAATAGCAAAGGCTGGAGATGGGCTCCCTCGGAGGCTGGGATTACGGAATTTCCTATAATGAGGCCTAGCAAGCCGCCAGTAACAGTAATGCAGCTCTGGATATACGTACGCGTGGATGAGGAGCGACCTGCAAGGGACTTTAAGCAAAAGCAGCAAGAAGCTGTGTTACCGTTAATAAAAAACAGGGGTGGGGATGTATCTGACACAGCGCTTGCCTAGCCTGAGTGAGGCCCTGGGTTGGATACTCAGCACGGCAAAAAGTTTTAAAAAACACAGGCATGCTCAGGCGTGAGCACACACATGTTCATGCTGTCTCTCAAGGACACACCACAAATGACTGTGGTGGTGTTTCCTGGAGGGGGTCTGGGGGAGGACAGCTGAATCACACCATGGAAGCATGCTGGGGGGAAGCTGTGAGTCCCCGGCATTCAGGCAGGAAGGTAAGCAGCCACTGGGAAGTATCCAGCAGGCACGGATACCTCAGGGCAAAGACTGCACATCTCAGTCAAACCCCATGACCATCTAAGAAACTGAAAACGAGCCGACACACCCATCTGATCCCTGACCCTAACCCCAGAGGCTCTGCACTGCCTTCTCCCCCTAGGACACACTCACCTGGGAGGAGAGGGCGTTCTTGTGGGCCTTCTTGTAGATGAGAGCTGGGCAGATGAAGCAGATGAGGCTCCCCATGGTCGCCCCCGTGAGACCCAAGATGGTCTCCACTAGAAACAGAAGCAACAGCAGGCGTGAGTGGGCGAGGGCTCAGTGGAGGAGCAGACATAGTTTTCACTAGGCAAGCGCACGAGGGAGGACCGGCGAGGAGCGGGGCACCCACTGTGCTGAGGAGGCGCCAAACCTGGCTGGGATTCAGGGCCTGATCTGGGCACCGGTGAGGACTCCTCTGACTGCTCACCTTTAAAGGGCCAGGAACCTGGAGGTTTCCTACCAAAATCAGACATTGACTCTGCAGGGCCTAGGTCACCCTGCCTGGCACTTCAAAGGTGACTAATGACCTTTCCGAGGACACATGTAAAAGCCAGGTGCTGCAGTGTGCTGGCCCGTCCCCCTGCATCTGGTGACAATAGCGCGAACTCATCTGCCAGGGAAGAGGTGCGTTTGGGTCACGTAAACGCTGCTCAGGCTGTGCACGTTCCCTGGGTGTGTGTCGACAATTCAGGACTCAACTAATTCATGGGAAGGAGTGAGCAGCTTTAGCGCCATTCGCTTTACAAAGCAGGCCTGCTTCCGCCCTGGAGTCTCGGCCCGGTGCGAACGGCTCGAGTTTCCACGCGTATTTGCGGTTCCACCAGACTGCCAAAGTTATCCCCCGCCTTGCTCTGTGGGCCGATGAAAAACATGGCCCAGGAGTTTCTAGACACTGTTAGGGGATCAGAGAGGACAGATCCAGGAGTCTTAGCTGGATGCCAAGACATGGGTCAGGGAGCAGCAAGAATGGAGCAAAACAGGAGAAAAGAGGCCCAGGACGGAGGCTGGAGGCGGCGTTCACCTTACCATTGGGGATCATGATGCCGCCGACCATGGTTCCAAACACCACCGACAGGGTGAGCACTTTGAAGCGGAGAGGAGGCATGTAGCCCCCAGCAGCAAAAGTTCCATCCTTTTGCTGTAGGAAAGAAAATAAAGTGTTTTGAGATGACTGTTCTACACCCTTTGTGAGGCAAGGCTCGCAGGGCTCTTCCAAGCACACCAAACAGGGTCCACGCGGGGCGGGAGGGAGCTCGCCTGGCAGGTGAGCATTACCAGCGGGTTTGGCTGAGCGACTTGGACGGGAGCCTGCAGAATGCCTTCCCCAGCTAGACTACTCATCTTACAACTTTCTTTTGAAACATCAATATCAAGTCCCTCTGTTTTCCTTTTCACTTTTAGAGCAAAGCTACAAGAGACATTCTTTGTTGTTGTTGTTTTTTGTTTTGTTTTGTTTTGTTTTGTTTTGTGGTACTGGGGATTGAACCCAGGGGCATTCTACCTCCGAGCTATACCTCCAGCCCTATTTTTTATTCTTAATTTTGAAACAGGGTCTCACTAAGTTGCGGAGGGCCTCACTTAGTAGCTGAGGCTGGCCATGAACCTGCGATCCTCCTGTCTCAGCCTCTCACATACTGGGATTACAAGCGTGCGCCACCACAACTGGCATAAGAGAGATTCTTAAAAAGAGACACAAAGTGTGGACAACAGAATACCAACTCACAGGGACACCCTGCAAAGTGACTCAGCACCTCCTACGTGTGCAAGTTTCAGAATGCAGGCAGAAGCCCCTCCCACACACGCAAACACACTTGCACACACTCAGCTGTGTTACCTTCATCTCCAAAAGCTTCGTGAGGACCATATGGCAAGGGAAGAAGGAAAGGGAAGAGAAAGGGTGTGATGTGGCGTGGCCCGCACCCTGGCCTCGGGCATGCCACCTGCAGGAGCCCATTCCAGAGGAGTGGCACGAGCAGAGGCAGGGGCTCAGACTCCACCTGCCCCAGAGCCCCAGACTGCCTGGCACAACTCCTGGCTCTGCCACTCACCAGCTCCATCTGTCTGCCTCAGTTTCCCCCGTGCCAACAGAAGCCTGTCCTCATAGAACTATGGTAACGTGTTCTCACGGGAAGGGCTGACTGACGATCATCCCTGGGCTAGGAACTACTGCTGAACCTTCCAGTACTAGGATGACCAAGTACACAACTTTCAGGACAGACTTTTACATAGGATGAACCGAGGGAGATGGAGCCAGAATCTCTTACCAACTTTAGGATGACTACAGCTTTAGGTCGATAGCCCAGGGGTCCTGACACTAGAAGTTTACCAAGAAATGCTCCAAGAGAAGGGGAAACAGGAGCCAGGGGAGAATGTGTGCGTACAAAGAGACAAAGAGTCATGAGCCAGTGATCCAAGGACACGGAGTGGAAAGACCAGGAACCAGCAGACCAGCCGTAAGAGCGAGGGGGTGCAGGCGCTGTGGGTTTCCAAGGGAACGTGGACACGGGCTCCCGGGGCGTCCACAGAGGACAGAGGAAAAAGAATGCTGCAGACACCCAGGAGCGAGTGCAGGACAGCAGCCACGTCTGAGTCGGGGGGGGGGGGGCGACTTCTTATGTGATACTTCCTTTCGTGCCACTATTGATTTCTTCATTTTGCAAAAAGTGTGTTACGCACAAAAGCAGATGCTGTGCCAATACAAAGTGTGTGTTGCCTCCAAACAGCGAGAGAAGACATCAGCCACCCACAGGTAGAGGTGGAGGTGGAGGGGGTGAGCCGGAGGACCCCTCGGCCAGATGAGCCGCTTCGCCTTCCCCCCAAGGGGCAAAGAGAGGGGCTCCACTTTAAGGTAATGTGGGCCCGAGGTTTCCCAGGTATATCTTTAGTGGTTAACTGGGCCACAGGGAGGGAAACGAGAGAGCCTTCTGGTTTTATCCCTGTATTAGGAAATTTCTTGTGAAGGACCAAGCAGCAGCCCACCTATACACATGTAGTTCAGAATTTTTTTGTTAAATTGTTAAGATTTTCAAAGTCATATGAAAGTAAAAAGAACAGTCAGCAAGCCCAGCTCAAGACCCCAGTCTTAGCCGGGCGTGGTGGTGCATGCTTGTAATCCCAGCATTTGGGAGGCTGAGACAGGAGGATCCAGGTTCGCGGCCAGCCTCAGCTACTTAGTGAGGCTCTCTGCAACTTAGTGAGGCCCTATTTCAAAATACAGAATAAAAAATAGGGCTAGGGGTGTAGCTTGGAGGTAGAATGCCCCTGAGTTCAATCCCCAGTACTACAAAAAAAAAAAAAAAAAAAAAAAGACCCCAGTCTTCATCAACGCCGGTCAGTCACTTGGTTCCTGTGTCCCCCACCGGAACCCTCCGCTGGACACTCCGAAGCAAGACCTGCTTCCTGCTGTTTCTGACACGGGGATCACAGTGTCAATGCTGGGAAGTCAGTGGCCCTAGCTACTTGCACGCCTGGCCTGACCCCACAAGACCCAGCTCTGGGGTGCTTTCCTTCCCAGTAGTTTTAAAAATTCCTTATTTAGGGGGCTGAGAGTATAGCTCAGTGGTAGGGCATGTGCTTAACATGTGCAAGGCGCGCACACACACACACACACACACACACACACACACACACACACTCTTAAAGGGCTGCTTCCATTGAAGCTTGCTTATTTTTCAATAGGAAACTCCACCCACTGTCACCCAGGAAAACACAGCCAGCACAAGCTGGTGGAAGAGGAGAATCCTACCTGCTGCTCGAAAAGCAGCGTGTTCAAGGCCTGTCTGCAGGGCAGGATCATCATGGGGAAGCCCACGGCCACCGACATCACGAAGCCCACTCGGATCATCTCGGTCACCAGGTTGGAGGGGAAGTGAATCAACACGTTGCCCGCGGTGGCCTCAGTGAAGCTGACGTAACCAAAAAACCCCACCTGTCGGAGGAGGAGGAGAATCAGCCCTGAGGAGGATTCACACAATGGAGCTGCTCCCAGAGGGGCTCTTCCCAAGGAAGCTGGCGCAAGAGACGGCCTTCCAAACACAAACCTGCCAGTCAGTTCCTCATCGGCGAAACTTCCTTCTCTGACAACCAGAGTGAATGTTACAGTGGAGGGGTCTAGCGGGCAATGGTGGCGCACGCTTGTCATCCCAGTACTTGGGAGGCTGGGCCAGGAGGATTGCGGATTCGAGGCCAGCCTCAGCAAATAGTGAGACTCTCATTAACCTAGGGAGACTCTGTTTCAAAATAAATTTGGGCTGGGGGTGTAGCTCAGAGGTAGAATGTCCCTAGGTTCAATCTCCAGTGCCATTAATTAATTAATTAACTTAAAAATTTTTGAGGGGTCCAAAATAACTCTTAAAAAAGAACCACAGAGCTGGGTGCAGTGGCACACACCTATAATCCCAGTTATTTGGGAGGCTGAGACAGGAGAATCACAGGTTTGAGGCCAACCCCAGCAACTTAGCGAGATCCTGTTTCAGAAAAATAAAAAAGGGCTGGGACTATAGCTGCAAGATAGAATGTTCTGGGTTCAATCCCCAGTACTCCCTCGCCCCCCCAAAAAAGAAAGAAAAACTGAGCATGGTGGCACATACTTGCAATCCCAGTACTTGGGAGGCTGAGACAGAAGTGTCACAGGTTTGAGGACAGCCTCAGCAAGTAGTGAGACTCATCAACCTAGTGAGACCGTTTCAAAATAAAAATAAAATGTAGCTCATAGGCAGAATGCTCCCAGGTTCAATCCCCAGTACAAAAAAAAAAAAAAAAAAAAACACCTCCAGAGAAGAGGAGAAAACGGACCTGCCTGTCTGGAAAGGAAGGTGCCTATTCAATCTGGGGCAAGCCATGGCCCCGGAGAGAGACACGGAGAGGCCGATGCTCTCCAGGACCACCCATGATGCGCTGGGAGAACGCGGAAGCCACAAAGGCCTCGCCTCCTTGTGGTCTTATTCAGTTAACAGTAACTGCATGTAGGGGGCGGATTTCGGAGGCACTCTCTCTCCTACTTGACACTTCTAATTTCTCTTTAGTGGACACACTCGCTTTTTTTTTTTTGGACTGGGGATTGAACCTGGGGGCATTCTACTTCTAAGCTACAACCCCCAGACCTATTTTTTTTTTTTGAAACAGTGTCTCACTACATTGCTCAGGCTGGCCTTGATCCTGCAATCCTCCTGATCCTCGCCTCCCAAGCACTGGGATCCCAGGTGTGCGCCATCACGCCCAGCTAACATGCCCCACCCTTGTAGTGAATCAACAAAGGTGGGAAGCAGAGACCCCCCCCCCCCCGCCAAAGCAATCTGGGAGCCGCCCTGCTGCCTGCCCACTCTGGGCACTGGGAGCTGCCAGCACAGCCTCGTAGGGGCCCCCGGCCCTGCAATGACTGGGGCGGAGGAGAGAGGCTGGGAAGGGAAGGGAGGAAGAGGCTGACGGAGGGAAGGGTACCCGGGGCCCCACAGCAGCCGAGCACGAGCCCTTCCTGCTGGAGGGCCTGGGGAGAGCGGAGTGTGGACAGGTTCCTACCATGACGTAGAAGGTGGTGACCACGTTGAGAGAGGAGGCGAATATCGAGCTCATGGTCTTCACGGACGGCTCATCCAGGCTGTCATAGGTGGGCAGGACCTGGCTGTGTAGACAAGCAGGCTCACCCTCACTGGGCAGCACTCGCTACCCTCGAGTGACATTCCCCGTGCACTGTGTGCCTGACAGCATGGGTGGCAGTGCCACCACGATGGCCCTGACTGGCCCCCAGGACCCAAGGCCACCTGTGCCACGGAAGCACAAGCGCGACCGCAACAAGGAAGCCAGCGCTGGGGACTCAGGGAGCCGCGCTCACGGGGGACGCGGGAAGGTGCTCCGGGCAGCGCACGCCACCAGCTGGATCAAAGTCCAGCAGGCGAGCTCCTGGCCGGCCACGCGGGCCACCTCAGCACCTCTGCAAGGCGCGCACAGAGGGGGCAGACAGGAGACAACCCAGACACGTTCCCAACTCGCGGCCTCTCTTCTGTGTGATGAGAAAACTGGCTTCTGTCCCAGGCGCCGTGCCAGGAGCGTGGGGGTGCTGCTGAGCAGGTGGGAGGGACCCACGTCGCTGGCTGGGCAGGGGTGTGACAGCCCCGCAGGTTCCCCGGGGCAGCAGCGGAGGGAAGCACGAGGACCTGGGCGCCGTGGAGGGCGGGGCCGAGAGAGAGAGGAGAGGACGTAGGATGCGGGAAGGAGGGGGAGGCGCTGGAGGCAGTTCAGGCGAGGACGTGGGCTGGAGGAGGTGGCGAGGGGGAGGGAACCCAGTGGCTGCCCTCCAGCGCGGCGCTGGCAGCCGCAGCCTTCGGGCCAGGCTCAAAGGCACAAGGCAGCCAGGCCAGTGGGGCGGGGCGGGGGGGTCAGGATGCAGGAAATCAGCAGCCAAGAAAGGGACAAGCACCACGGTCAGCGGAGCCAGACCCCCACTGCCTTCACAAGCTTGAACAAGAGGACACCCTAACTTGATCAAGCAGCAGAAAGCAGGAAGGCCTGGCTCACCCAGGCTCCCGGCCCACTCCCCACTGGCCCCTTCTACGTGGGAGGGAACAGGCAGCCGCCACAGGCCCACGCAGCCCAGCAGAGGACCTAAGAGAAGTCCCACAGTGCCTGCCCGGTGCCAGCCTCTCATTGCTGACCAGGCCTGGGGGCAGGGCCAAATCCATGCCACAGAGCCCAGCCTGGGGGATCCATGCCAGCGTCCCCCTCCCCAGCACACACCCACGAGAGTCACCGCAAGGAGGCTGCATGCCTGCGGGAGGGGCCGTCTGGGCACACGGGATGCACCAGGTAGAAAGGCCAAGTGGCGGGCTCTCCTCCACTCTGCCCGTGAGCCCTCAGGATACCCTGAACTGTCCCCTGCGGAGGAGGAAGGTGGGAGCCACGAGCCCTCTGGGCCTCTACACAGGCTTCCCTATGGCACCCAGGAAGACACGGCGCTGCACTACAGCCCACACCCCACAGCATTCCCAGGTCACCCACCTCCCAGGGTGGCCTCCAGGACTACATGTAGCTCTTAGGGTACGCGCACTGCCCGTTCCCAGGGCTTAGACTGGGACCCACGTTCCCAGACAGACCCTGTCCTGCCCAGGCCTCCCGTAAACAGTCCACCGAACCCAGGATTCATTTACTAGGAAGTAAGACCAGCGGGGCTAGACAGTGACAGCAACAACTAGATGTGTCACCAGGTGGGGCCCAGCGGCCCTGGGAGAGCGGGCCATCACTGAGTGGTGAAGGCGTGGGGGCCGCGCGCGGTGCAGCATGGGGGCCGCAGGCGACCGTGGCCCCGAGCCCTCCTGGGAGAAGAACGAAGCCTGCACTTAGTGAGCTGGGCTCCCAGAACCCGTAATTTGCCCTGAGAATCAGAGCCAACAGATGTGCGTTGGCTGCTACGTGGCCACCACCGAAGAAGCCAGACCGCAGGCTTAGTTTTAAAAAGCAACACACTGACAGAAAGGACAACTGGTAAGTAGGTATGCGACACAGGAATGTAACTCTGTCACCGATGATAATGGGGACGTTAAACAGCAAGGCTGGAGCACGTTCTGGTAGGAACCGAGCTGCCAAGAGCGAGACGGTAAGTGGGAAATGACGCTTTGGATCTCGCATGTGGGTGTAAACACAGCAGTGTGAGCAAATTTTATCTGTCACATTAGTTTACGATTGGCACAATACATGCCCACTGACGCTATGGGGGGCCCCTGTGCCAGCCCTCCGCACACCGATGGTCTTTTCCCGCCCGCGCTGGATTTACGCCTCTCTTCAGTTGGTTACCGCTCCCGTCCAGGCACGAATCACTAGCTCCTGCCACCCTGGTGGAGAAGGTACTGCTGCCGGGATGGCAAAGCAGCCTGATCTGCATTCACAGAGCCCTGAGTGCCAGAGCGAGCCGCCCGCCCGCCCGCCCGCCCGCACGCGCAGGCCTCGGAGATGTCCCAGCAGCAGCCTGAAGTCAACGTTTGCGCATTTCCTTTCAAACATTCTCAGAAGAACAGCTCAGTTCTGGCATAACACTCGGGGCTCTGTGCAATCAGATGGCTGTCAGCGCGGCTGCTGCGCCCACAGCCAGCCTCCTCTCACGGGATCTGGCAAACTGGGCACTCTCACCAGCTAGTCCCGCAACGGCCTCGCGAGGTCACACAGCCTGGGGGCACAGGTCACACTGGAGCAAGACACCACTTCTCGGCAGCCAGTGATGACAGAAGACTCCTGTCCTGGCGTCCCTCGCACCCACCTCCCACCACAGCGCTACTTACGACTGGCAGGCGAAGGACATGCCGAAGATGGGGATGCAGCGGAAGACGCCCTCCCATCGGACGTAGCTCACCCGCCTCAGCCACTGCCCACTGAAGAGCCCGTGCTTGAGGGAAGACAGCACAATCTGCACGAAGGAGAAAGCAGGGCACAGGTCGGGAGGCGGCCGCCCTCCTCCCTCGCACCACCCGCCAGGTCCACACTGGGAGAAAAGCAGGAGGTGCGGGCTCTTCCCACTCCAAAGTGCGGCTGGCTGGCTCACCCCTGCAAGCGGAGCCTGGGCCCGCCTGGAAGAGCTGGGGGACCAACACCTTCTCAGGCTCCCCGTTCTCACCCCAGAGCACCCTGGTCTGTGTCTCAAGCTGGTCAGACACTGCCAAAGGGTGCACCCAGCTGCAGGGGATTTCCTGCACCCATCAGAGCCACTACCTGTGCTGGGGCCACGTAGCACAGGTAGAAGCATGACCTGGCTCACCATGCCTGGCAACAGTGTCTGTGAAGTTACAGAGGATGGTACCCTCAATACAGACAAGTCCTTCCCCGGCCCTGGACCACACTAGACACAGACATCTTCCAAGAGCTCAACCACTGAGGATGTGGCCATCTGAAGAGTAAGGAGCTAACAGTACCTGGGCTGATCCTCAGAGAGCCAGGGAACACTAGGAAACTGCAGCTTCAACGAACAACCCCAGCCCACTCCAGAGCAAGCCTCCTGCAAAGATACCAATCTCTTCCCTCAGGAAGCACTGTTTCTGACCTGCCAGAGAATGGGTGGGCTGCAGGGGCTCAGGTCCCCAGGTGCAGCGTAGACAGAGCCCTGAGGGCTCTCTGGGAGACCCCCGTGTCCTCAATGCTGATTTCACACTACCTTCCAGCCTATCTACTATAAGCTCTCATTTAGAAAAACAATGACTTGCCACCGTGTGACAAAAACTGGCACCAGCTCTTGCTCACAATTTCACATGAAAGGTCTTTCCATGGCCAGGTTGGTAGCCCATGCCCATAATCCCAGTACTTGGGAGGCTGGGACAAGAGGATCGCAGGTTCCAGACCAGCCTCAGCAACTTTGCAAGACTCTCGGCACCCTCGCAAGACTCTGTTTCAAAACAAAGGATTAGTCGAGTTTGAAATGGCGCACACCTGTAATCCCAGTACTTGGGAGGCTGGGACAGCAGGATCTCAGGTTCAAGGCCAGCCTCTGCAACTTAGCAAAGCTCTCAGCAACTTAGAGAGACCCTGTTTCCAAACAAAACAAACAAACAAAAAAACCAAGGCTGGGGGTGTAGCTTGGAGGTGGAATACCCCTGGGTTCAATTCCCAGTACCTCATACACACACACAAAGGTCTTTCCATGAGACGCACGCGCTACACCTGTATTTCTCAGAGCCCCTGCTGTCTGACTCCTTGTGTCTCACTGGCCAGGAGACACGTGGGCTTCACAGCACATTTTTAACATCCTAACACACTTCCCAGGCACGGAGCCGCTTTCCCATCGTCCCTAAGGGAACTGACAATCAAATCAGCCCCCGGCGTGGGCCTTCCCTGGCGCGCCCGGTGCTCACCACAAACATAAAGACGGTGTAGAAGAGGAGGGCCATGGCGCTGAAGGACTGGATGGAGGCCATCATGTTCCTCTGCAGGCTGAGCGGGAGCACAATGCACAGCGACACTGAGAAGAGCAGGAACACTCGGAAGGTGCCGGTCACCTGGAAGGGAATCGAGGGTCCCTGCAGGCCGCGGCATGGAGCTCGCTCACTGGCAGGCCCGTCTGTGCCACCGCAGGAAAGAACACCCCGGGGTCGGGGCCAGGGGCATCTACAGCAGAGGGCAGGGAGGCTCAAGGCCACGCTCTCTGAAGTGGATCTCACGGCCGCTATGCCGTGTGGCACAGGACACCGACCATTTCTAGGCCCTGCACAGTCCAGCCAGCCCAGAACGAGACTGGCCAGAGGGAAGACGAGGCCAACTGTCCTCTCTCCACACAGGGAATGTAGTGGGAAGCCAGCACTGATGAGCAGTAGGAATCAAACAGAGCCCACCACGTGGCCTTCCTTTTCCATTCAACTCAAAGCTGACCTTGCTTAAGGGCAGGAGTCTTGAAATTATGATCCAGAAAAGAATCCTGAAACCCCTGAAGGCCAGTTATTACAACAGAACATGCAAGGGTCTGGGGAAAGCCAGCGTCTACCTTGGCTACAGCCAGCACATCTGACTTCCTGGCTTCTGATTCTGAGTGGACAGCGCCCAGCTAGAGGTGGTAAGAGATCTGCAGAGATCCTTCCAACGTGTCCCTCGGCCTCTCCGCCCAGCTCTAAATACCTCCATATTTATCCCAACCCCGTGCTTCTCAGCGTGGGAGCATCACACATGCAAGGAGACCAGGACGGTGTGCCAGAAGGGGATGAGGACAGGCAGACCCTGCGTGGCCGGCCTGCACGTGGGAACCACCACCAGGCAGCAGCAGCCAGCACCGGCTCTCCTACACGTGTGGCCCAAGGACCAGAGTCAGGAAGCTCCCGCCAGCCAAGCACTCGTCTCAGCCAGCCAGCTGGAGGGACGCCAGGCTGTCACAGGAGCACCCTGACCACTCAAACAGACAACGCCCTTACCTGAAACCCAAAGAGCCGAGCAAAGAAGTTGGACCCCAAGTCACCAATCACCACGTAGAAGGCAATGCAGCTTCCCAGCATCAGCCCAATCATGCTGCAAAGGAGAGAACGGCGAGTCTGAAACAGTATTTTGAAGGAGCGTGCCACCTTGTCGTGACTGAAGTTGGGCCCTTTCACAGAATCAGGGCCCAGGCGTCCGCAGCCCCAAGGGCACTGCGGGCTAAGTCACCCTGTCCCTGGGCTGTGCTGACATGTGACTGCCCAAAGGCTTGCAAAGTTCAAGTTCACAGGGCTCGGTATGTTTTGTGGTGCGCTCGCTTCTACACTTGAAGTGAGTACTGAGCAACACTGAACATTTCTGTGTGATGTTGTTATTTTTCTCTCCACAGGAGGTTCTCAAAATTCCTTCAGGTGTGACAAAGATGCATCGTGATGTTAGACAAGGTCAAAGAACAATGAACTGCTCCCCAAAACAGTTTTTTTGAGTTTACAATTCTCTAATTTAGAAAGCTAACAGTGCAGTTTCCCAGCAATTTATCTCGTAAAATTTTATTCCAAAAAAAGAAAAATAAGACATTTTCTGTTTAAAGCCACTGTATGTAGCAGTGTTGGGGACCGTTTAAGGAACAGTATTGAGAGATTAATTACAATGCAGGGAGAGCTACTTTGCTGTGTTCCCCAAGTTTTTCATTTTTATATACTTCTCAGTAAGATTTACATAAGGCTTTCAACCTTGACAACAATCATTTTAAAGGTCACATAAGCTGAACTTCTGCCAGACCTGGTGGTGCACACCTGTAATCCCAGCACTTGGGAGGCTGAGGCAGGAGGATGGCAGGTTCAAGATCAGCCTTAGCCTACTTTGGCATCTCGAAGTCTGGAGATTGCTCCTAGAATGCGTAGATGAAAGACCCTCTTACTTCTTAGAAAGTAAATATATGATTCTAAAGGTTTATGGTTTTATGACTCTAGAAACTTTCCTTGACCAGGCTATGTTAGGAAAGTGGGCTATATGTGGAAAACGAAGAAGTGGTGCTAATTGTGCTCTGACAATGATTGATATGTCATAAATGTATACGTAACCCTGTTGTACACAAGAAATGTATAAAAAAATCCATGCTGAATAATAATAATAATAATAATAATAATAAAGATTAGCCTTAGCAACTTAGGGAGACTTTCAGCTACCTAGTGAGACCATTTCAAAACAAAAAATAAAAAGGGCGGGGGGTGGGGCTGAATCCCCAGTACCAAAACAAATAAATAAGTTGAACTTTCAACTATTTAGTAACATATCAGAGGCTGCAAACAAATCCACACATGAAATATGTCATTCATTTCCTAACAGCCTCCAGTCTCTCTGCAGCTGCAGGCAATGAGGAGGAGGGGCATAACCAAGCGTGGTAACACTGCTTACCTGGTCTCCACCAGCATCTTCCCGGCTTTTCCATAGGCATGGAATGCTAGCAACAGAGAAAAGAGAACAAGCACTCAATCCAACAGTATGAGAGGCAGATCAGTAGAAAGGTTACTGAATAAAGTTGCCAAGGGCAATTTGACAAAAATCCATTGGTCTGACCCGGGCGTGGTAGCACCCACCTGTAATCACAGTACTTGGGAGGCTAAGACAGGGGGATTGCAAGTTCAAGGCCAACCTCAGCAACTTAGTGAGACCCTATTTTAAAATAAAAAATAAAGAGGCCTGGGAGTATATAACTCAGAGGTAGAACACCCCTGGTTCAATCCCCAGTACCCCCCCACACACACACACAAATCCATTGGCTGGCCGGGCGTGGTGGCACACGCCTGTAATCCCAGTACTTAGGAGGCAGAAGGAATATTGCAGGTTCAAAGCCAGCCTCAACAACCTAGTGAGGCCGTCAGCGACTTTACAAGACCATTTTTCAAAATAAAAAATAAAATGGAAGCCGGGCGTGGTGGCGCACGCTTGTAATCCCAGCATTCGGGAGGCTGAGACCGGAGGATCCGGGTTCATGGCCAGCCTCAGCTACCTAGTGAGGCACTCCACAACTTAGTGAGACCCGGTTTCAAAATAAAGAATAAAAAATAGGGCTGGGGGTGTAGCTCAGAGGTAGAATGCCCCTGAGTTCAATCCCCAGTACCGCAAAAAAAATAAATAAATAAATAAAATGGAGCTGAGGCATAGCTTGGACAGAGAATGCCTATGGTTCAATCCCCAGTACCATAAAAAAAAAAAAAAAAAAAATCAATGGTATGAAGTTTCATGGATATAAAAGGGATCCTTTTAATTTCTGGTCCCCAGGCTTTTTCTCGATCTACCATCCACAAATGAAACCACATAAGATAGGAACAAAGCAAGGAAGACATAGATAAGTTGTTCCTTTTCTTAATGCAATAACATTTTTTAAAATCTCAGTACTTGGGACGCTGAGATAGGAAGAACACAGGTTCATGACCAGCCTCAGCAACTTACAGTGAGGCCCTCAGCAACTTAGTAAGGCCTTGTTTCAAAATAAAAAATAAAACAGGGCTGGCGGAGTAACTCAGAGGCAGAATGCCCCTGGGTTTAATCCCCAGTACAACAAAAAGAGAGAGACAGAGAAAAGTCCCTGTAAAGAAGCAGTTTCCCACACATGGCAGCCATGCAGAGGCCTTCCTGGAACAGAGCCGATGCTGGGGTAGAGGAGAGAGGACTCCCTCTCTCAGAGGCACCCAAGGGTTCGGCCCTGCCCAGAGCGCCCCGCCCCCACAGCCTGCAACCCACAGGCTGCAGAGGGCTTTAACATTCACCCTTTGGCTGCGTTTCACAGAAGAAAACAATCCTCGCCAGCACAGCACTTTGGGGAAGGAGAGGCCGGGCACTCTGGGCTTGCCAGCGCCTTGGCCAGGCAGCCCTGCTGGTGAACAGCTCATGCTGCTGCCGCACACAGCACCTGCCCCGAGAGGAGCCTCTGTCTCTCCTTCCTGACCCCAGAATTATTTCTGGAAATTAAGTGCTGACTTAACAAGGTCCCTCCCAGGCCCTTAACGAAGATCCGGTCACCACCGATCCCCCCCAGTCCAGTCGGACAAGGGCAAGGGAAGTGCTGGTCTCCAAGGAGCAGCCCGAAGGGTGCATGTGACAGGATGGCTTCAGCCTCGCCGCTGGCAGCCCCAGCTTCCTGCCCCTCGTTTCCTCTGCACGGGGTCCGAGGCCCCCTCATGGGGTGGAGAGCAGGAAATGCGCAGCCAGTTGGGTATGAATGACTCCAACACGCTCCTTGTTGCTTGTAACTCACTTAGGAAGAGGGTGTGGGCAAGAGCCAGAGCTGGCCTGAGCCGCCCAGCTTCCGCCTCCAGGGGTCACTCTGGCCTTTCCCAGACTCAGCGGACTAGTGAAGGAGCCTGAGAGCCCTCAGGTTCATCTGACAAAGCCAAAACCCAGGCCTGATCCCTGCACGGAATCCCCAGCACAGATCAAAGTCTACACTGACAATTACAAAACTGAGAACTCCAGAGGCTGTGCCGGCCGCTGGCTGCTCCAAGCACGCTGTCACCAGCGGAGGCCCTCCTTGCTCCCACGCCAGAACTGCCACACAACACGAGAACCCCAGCGCCCCGTGCGGGGGCCCCGGGGGTCTCCCCATTCCCAATCCTTCTTACTCCCAAAGGGAAGCTGAGAGTCTACAGTGTGCTTCAAACACTGGAGTGCCCTGCCAGAGAAAGTTCTGGACATGCCTGCACCCAGACAGGAAGAGCAGAAGGTGGTTAGGAAGTCAGAGGCCAGGTGGGAGGCAGCGCTCTCTTCTGGCTCCTAGAATAGCACCCGAGTGGCGGCACCGCCAAGCCTAGGCACCCTTGCTGCAGACTTCGCTTTCCCACTTCCCTTCCCTTGGGCCACTACCCGCAGCTCACAACTGAGAAGTCCCTGCGCTGCAGGAGGAAGCTTCCAGCCCAGACCATGCGCCCTGGGGTCTGGGCCTTAACCCAGGACAAGGTCCAGGGCCCAGAAAGTTTCACAGGGGCCATGGCATTGAAAGCAGTTGACTGCTATGGCTGTGCATCTTCTGAAGTGAAACGGGGTTCCGAGACAGCCACAGGGAGCGGGACGAGCCGGGCAAGGAAGGAGGAGGTGAGAGGTTGACAGAAACCACAGAAGAACCATGACAGCAAAAGCAAACAAAGCCCACTGGGCTGACGCTCCTCATCCACAAAGTTCACTCTCCAGCACCCAGACGTGACGGGCAGGGCCAGGAGAGGTGGCTCCCACGGCTAGCCAAACTAAAACATGGCCAAGGCAAGCCACGTCTCCGCAGTGGCGGACGTCAGGTACCAGCCCTTCCGTGCAGCGCGCGCGGCTAAACAGGCTGCTTGCTGGGGACGTGCTGCCACTCCAGGAATCCCTGCACTCTCTCCCCATCTCCAGGTCTGGACAAAGGCCATCTGCCCTGACGGCTGCCCGATGGCTACGACCCTAAGCATCTGCAGACAAAGGCCGTCTGCTGGGTCCCGCCTCCTGTGGCACAGTGCAGGGCTCTCCTCCCAGGCCACCACTGTCGGGCACAGCACACGTGTGCCAGCACCCTCACCTGAGGAAAGGCCCTGTCAGAGGGTATGTGTGTCAAGCCACAGGAAAGCCTCCCTCCCTGCCCCGCGCAGGAAGGCACCGGGACCCTCCTCCCTCCCCTTCCGGGGCTCCAGCTCACATGGTAGTCTCCCACCTCTGGAGACACAGCGAAGCCATGCTGAGCAGGCAGCCGGAGTCTCCACCAGGGAGCCTGAGCAACCGAGCCATCTTGTTTGGGATCACACGCATAATTTGAGACCACGGGTATTCAGAGGTCTCTTCTGTTTCCAGCAGGCATGCCATTCAGTAGAGGCTGGAGCCCGGGCAGCCGGCAGACAGGTGTGTCATCAGGTAATTTCCTTTCAGTCTTTCACATCCAGCCAAACCAGTCTGACTTCTCAAAGGCTTTCGAAGAATAATAGGCCAGCCAGCTATCAGAAGCCATAGCCTCCCCAGCCGAGGGCGCCCACATCTTCTTTCAGGATACAGTGGGCGGATACCTCACAGGGAAAAGGGTCACCCCAAGACACGGTTCTGCAGACCAGGAAGGAGCCTGCCCAAGCACCTCACTCCTGGGTTCTGCGGGGGCACACTTCATCCCTAGAATTAGACCACCTCCATGTGGGTCAAGTTTAACTGACGAGCCTTCCTTCCTCGAGTGCCAGCAATAAAAGACTGTGCGCCATTATCCTCTGAGAAGCACAGAAAGGCGCCCCTGGGTTCCGAGGCCAGGAACAAACGCCAGTGCCCCGGTGCCAGTGTGGAGCAGCCTGGAAGGCCAGGAGAGGCTGCACTGAACACGCCCACACGCACGTATCCACAGGTGTCTACTGTGGTTGGTCCCCAGAACTCTGCACCCCGTTTCCTCTCGTCCCTGTGTCCCCACTCCACCGTGAGAGCTGGGAGGCCAGGTCAGGCCAACAACCTGTGTGTAGGAGGCAGTGTCCCGGCCACACACTGGCTAAAGTCAGGAGCTTCACCAGAAGACCAAGAGTTCTCAGCAGACTCCCACAGAGCGGGCCAAGAGAACAGGACACGCAGCACTTCAACACCCACACCAAATGTGTCCAGAAGGGATGGCGGAGCCAAAAGGCTCAGAGAGCCTGGACCGAGGCAGGCAGAGAAAACCTGAAGGGCAGGGGACCAGGAAGTGAGGGACGGTGCCCTCGAAGCCAACGGCCAAGAAAGATTCCAAACTGAAATGAAGTAGAAAGTGCAGCCTACGCTCCCTCTGGCTGAAATTGTATTAAACAAAGAATGAATCCGGGCACGGTGGCGCACACTTGTAATCCCAGTACTTGGGAGGCTGAGACAGGAGGATCCAGGTTCGTGGCCAGCCTCAGCTACTTAGTGAGGCTCTCTGCAACTTAGTGAGACCCTGTTTCAAAAATAAAAAATAAGCCGGGCATGGTGGCGCACGCTTGTGATCCCAGTACTTGGGAGGCCAAGACAGGAGGATCCGGGTTCGCAGCCAGCCTCAGCTGCTTAGGGAGACCCTGTTTCAAAATAAAGAATTAAAACACAGGGCTGGGGGTGTAGCTTGGAGGTAGAATGCCCCTGGGTTCAATCCCTAGTACTGCAAAAAAAATAAAAATAAAAAATAGGAGTGGAGGTGTAGAGCTTGGAGGTAGAATGCCCCTGGGTTCAGTCCCCAGTACCACAAAAAAAAAAAAAAAAAAAAAAAAAAGAGAAAGAACTAAAGGAGATGAAACCCCAATCAACAGAACCAGGAGAAAGACAACACCTTCAGTCTTTGTCCTGCACCGCCCAGCCTAAGCCTGGGCCAATGGACGACAGCGTCCTCCTCAACTTCCAATTGGGAAGTTCAGCAGGATTCCTTTCGGCAACTCCAAAGGAGGCTTCTGAGTACAGAAAGTCACACAGCCAGAAAGCCGGCAAGAGGGCTGTCAGCGCGCTGTCTGCAGGACTCAGAGGACACCACATCACTGGTGTCTGCTCAAAGAGGGCGAGGGCAAGAGGAGGCCTGGTCACCTCAGAACCCTCTGTATCCCTCCAATTCTGAAGTACATGGTTCTACTAAGAGTTTGTAAAAACTGCATTACATTTTAAAATAGGGAACTGAAGCTGAGCATAGTGGTGCACGCTTGTAATCCCAGCATTTGGGAGGCTGACATCAGAGGATCTCGGCCAGCCTCAGCTACCTAGTGAGGCACTGTGCAACTTAGTGAGACCCTGTTTCAAATAAAGAATGAAAATAGGGCTGGGGGTGTAGCTCAGAGGTAGAATGCTCCTGAGTTCAATCCTCAGCAAAAAAAAAAAAAAAAAAAAAAAAAGGAACTGCTTATTTCTTGGACACTGCTGTCTAAGAAACTCTTGAGGAATACAGTAGAAGCCAGGCACGGCGGTGCACACCTGCACTCCCAGCACCTGGGAGGTTGAGATAGGAGGACACCAAGTTCGAGGTCAACATGCAGAAACTTAGCAATACCCTGTTTCAAAATAAAAAAGGCTGGGGGTGCAGTCCAAGGCAAACTGCTTCTGAGTTCAATTCCCAGTGCCACAAGAAAAAAAGAAGAAACTGAATCTGGGCACGGTGGCACACACTTATAATTCCGGCTAATACAGGAGGCTGAGGCAGGAGGATCACTGGCTGGCCAACTTAGTGAGACCCTGTCTCAAAATAAAAAATAAAGGTTTGGGGGTGAAGCTCAGTAGTAAAGTGCACCAGGTCCAATATGTAAGAATTATTGCTATTATTATTTTTTAAGTGAACTAGAATAAGAGGAATAAGCCCCCAGAGTCGTAACACCACACGTCTCCGTGCGGCGCCTAACGGAGAGCCCGCAACCAAGCACTGCGCGCGTTCTTACCTAGGCCGGCGTAGGTTCTCCGTTTGCTCAGGCTGGCCGACTTCACCAAGAACATGCACGACTGGTGTGTCATCCAAGAGCAGAAGATCAAGAGCAGGGCTCCCAGCACGATGCCACACTGGAGGGCAGAGAGAGAAGTCACCAACCCAGCCCCTCCCGGGCACCCCCACCTCACACACGGACGGCATCAGGGCGCACACAGCCCTCTCCGCCAGCTTGTGTGGACGCTAATTTCAGCCTGCGACGACGCCCACTAGTGCTGAAAGGCCATTCTGGAGCCAAGGTGGGCGCCTGCGTGTGGATCTAGAAGAGCTCCAGGAACAGCACTCCACTCGCCGCCCCCTCCAGTCTCCAGGGACGGCTGTGTCATCAACAGCTAGCTTCCCCAGTCCTCTGTACACACCCCATGTGCTTCTAACCACCTGGATCAACAGCTCTACATGGTAAACACCTTCTGGAAGGAATAGATTAGAAATGACGTGTGTGCCTTTCTTATAAATTAAATAGATGCTTACCATGTGACCCCACAACTGCACTATGAGGTATTTCTCCCAGAGAAATGCAAAGACATCTATACACAAACCCTAACCTTCACAGCAGGTTTAGCTATAATCCAAAAAGTAGAAAGCAACCTGAATGGCCTCCAACAGTGATAACTGTGGTCCATCCATGCAAAGGAACATTATTCTGCAGTAAAAAGGAATGTGGGTGGACAGAGGTGACTTTTCAAGCTGATAGAAACATCCCATGTCTTAACCATGATGACCACATGACTGTTTACATATATTAAAACCCAGGGAACTGCACTCTCAAATGAGTGAACATCACTGCATGTAAACAACCCCTTAATAAGCCAGGCATGGTGGCACATGCTTGTAACCTCAGCATTTGGGAGGCTGAGACCGGAGGATCGGGGTTTGAAGCCAGCCTCAGCTGCTTAGTGAGGCCCTCCACAACTTAGTGAGACCCTGTTTCAAAATAAAGAATAAAAAATAGGGCTGGGGGTGTAGCTCAGAGGTAGAATGCCCCCTGGGTTCCATCCCCAGTACCACAAAAAACAAAAAACAAACAAACAAAAAAAAAACCCTTAATAATTTTGACATTTAAATATCAGCACTGAAGCCTGGCATGGTGGCCCACGCTTGTAATCCCAGCATTCGGGAGGCTGAGACCAGAGGATCCGGGTTCGCGGCCAGCCTCAGCTACCTAGTGAGGCACTCTGCAACTTAGTGAGACTCGGTTTCAAAATAAAGAATAAAAAATAGGGCTGGGGGTATAGCTCGGAGGTAGAATGCCCCTGAGTTCAACTCCCAGTACTAAAAAAAAAAAAAAGAATAAAAAAATAGGGCTGGGGGTGTAGCTCGGAGGTAGAATGCCCCTGAGTTCAATCCCCAGTACCGAAAAAAAAATATCAGCACTGAGCTGGGCATAGTGCAGACGCCTATAATCCCAGTACTTAGAAGGCTGAGACAGGAGAATCTCAGGACTTTGGCCAGCCTCAGCAAGCAGTGAGACTCTCATCAACCTATCAAGGTTCCATTTCAAGATAAAAATAAAATAGGGCTGGGAGTATAGCTCAGAGGTAGAATGCCCCTGGGCAATCCTCAGTACCACACACACAAAACCATCAGCGCATGCAGACGCACGCGCGCGCGCGCGCACACACACACACACACACACACAATGGGAGATCACTGAACTCTCATGAGAATGACTCCAATGGAAAAAACACATGATATCAAATGTAGAGGATGTGGAATAGCTGGGCCTCAGATACCTGCTGGCAGGAGCTACACTGGGACGTCACCCTGGAAACTTTGGGCAGCAACTACTAGAGCTGAACACACGTATACCCCAAGCGGTAGGTACACACCCAATAGAAGTGTGATCACACAATCATCAGAGCCTGGGTAACTGTGTTCCCAACAGTGCTTGTCACGAAAGCTCTGGACAGGAAACACCACAGGTACCTCTCGAAAGTACAAGAAACTGTGGCATATCCGTGATGAGACACCAGCCAAATACTGAAATATGCACACACTACAAATCTATCTACCTCCAGTTACAATCAGGCAATACCACCTTTGCCACCAGAGGGTGCTGGGCCATTTGGTGGGCAGGAGTGATTGGCAGGGGTACTGGCACTGCAGCATTCAACACAAACCGAGTTACATGTGTTTGCTCACTTTATCAAAATTCATCAAGTGGCCGGGCATGGTGGTGCATGCTTGTAATCCTAGCATTTGGGAGGCTGAGACCGGAGGATCTGGGTTCGAGGCCAGCCTCAGCTACCTAGTGAGGCACTCCGCAACTTAGTGAGACCCTGTTTCAAAATAAAGAATAAAAATAGGACTGGGGGTAAAGCTCAGAGGTACAACGCCCCTGGGTTCAATCCCCAGTACTGCAAAAAAAAAAAAAAAAAAATCATCAAGTGCACACCTATGTGTATACAGTTTTCTGTATGTTAAACATTAATAAAATACTCGTGTGTGTGTGTGTGTGTGTGTGTGTGTGTATGTTTGGTACTAGGTATTGAATCCAAGGATATTCTACCTCCAAGCTATAGCTTCAGCCCTTTTCATTTTTTATTTTTGAAACTGGGTCTTCCTAAGTTGCTGAGGCTGGCCTCGAGCCAGCAATCTTCCTGCCTCAGCTTCCCAAGTACTGGGCTTACAGTACCACACCTAGCTCGCTTACATACGCATTCCCAAATAGCCTGTTGGCTTCAGGCTGTGCTCTGGCCCCAGGCGCTTCACCTAGAGGGGATGCAGAGTCTGACAGCAGCTGTCATGCCCTTGGGACATAGCATGACTAGTCCTCTGCTTGCACCACGGGCTCCTCCACTAAGCTTGAAGCCTTCCCGGGCCAGGCTCTGGCCGGCTCCTCTTCAGGTGCTAGAGGCCTACCTCTCACCACACAGCAGACATTCTGGGGACGACTGCATCACATGGGCCCTAACACGCATTTTCACAGGCATCTAAACCAGAGCCCAACAGGCAGCAAGGATGACAGCGTCCTACGTGCTGATGCAGGACCAGCCACTGCTCCACATGCCAGGAAACAGCGCAACAGGCTGCAGGGCTCTATGTGGGGGAATCAGAAATACCCAGGCCAAAAATAACGTTTCGGGGCTTTTATTCAAAAAATGCTAAAAATGCAGTGGTGTTTGTTAATCTAAAATTAAACTACTGGCACCCACTTTCAGTTCCAAAATGTCCACGTCGTTTTCATTTTCTACCTCTTTAGCCTCATCAGCTGCAACTGGTGGTCTTTGCCGAGTTCCCACTGCCAGAATCTCTCAAGTGAGCAGACCCTCTCTCCCTCAACAGACCCCCCACCCCTCACGCAGGGGACAGCAGTGGCCTTGAGATGGGAGTCCCATGCTCATTTATTTAAAGTCTTAAGAAAGAAAGTTACTCAAGCTGATGTCCCCATAAACTCCCCGAATGCCTGCTTCTTGGTGGATTACGCAAATAGAAGCCACGTAGACATGGCCACTTTCTTTCACCTGTCAATCAGTCTTGGAACGTCACCAAACTTTTTTGTACGTTAGATTTTTCCGAATGAGATGAAACTTACACAGACCAAATGTGCTCGGTGTTTGTGAAACCCAGCTCTCAGGTGGATTTTTAAAATCACTTTGTAACAACGCCTGGATGGAGGTCTGGGAGGGGGACTTATGTGCTTCCCAGCAGTGCGGTCGGAGTTAAACCGTAAGCACTACCGAGTCCTCCTGTTGCCTGCTGCAGCTCAGTCTGCCCTTCCGCACGACTCTCGATTGAACCCGGCATCGGGCGTCGGGGGCAGGTGGCGGTGCCGAGCGCTCGGGGTCGGGGCGGCAGACTCCCCCCGCCTCCCGCCCACACGGGCTGGCGCTCACCTGCTTGAAGCAGAAGGGCATGGTGAGGACGCTGACCCCCACTATGCTGTTCACGACGTTCGTGACCAGCCCCCAGTTGGAGGCGGCGGCCGCGGTCATCGTGAGCGCCTGGGCCGGGCGCGCAGCTCAGCCTCCAGACCCCGCCAAGCCCCGCAGCCGCCTCACACCATCGTCCCTCGTCTGCTCTCGCTGCAGCCTCCGGGGACCGTCAGAATTCAGACCCGGAAGAGCCGGCGGCGACACTTAACGACACCTCAGCACCGCTTCACCGCCCCCAGCGCACACACTTCCGCCTTTCGTAAGCTCGCCGCCCGGAAGTGACGACAGCGGGGACCGGGCGCAGCGGGACGCGAACCAATGGGAAGCGGGCCCGGAAAGTTCAGCGGGGGTGGGTGGGGCCTGCCGGGGCGGGATTCATCGTAAAGCAAGCCAATCAGAGGCACTTGTGTATGTGCCCGGTGGGCGGGGCCTGAGTTGGGGCGGGGCCATGCGCGGAGGCGGGGCCGGGGCGGCAGTGCACCTGCCCCAGGTTCCTGGAGCTCCAGCATAGTTGGGTTCCTCCGCTCGGTATGGCTGAGCTGGAGAACCAGGGTCTCGCCCTTTCTTGGGGTTTCCATCCGGAAGGGCAGTCGAAGACTGGAGAGAAAGGAGGTTGCCGCGCCTTCCGGAGAAGAGCGGGGTTTCCAAGATTTATTTTCAGCGCTTAGCGCCTAGGACCGATTTCGAGGCGTGTGTTTGGTGACCTGGACGCGGGAGAACGAAGCCTAAACTGGGCTGAAAACAGCCTGTTCGGAGAGCTTGGCACCTACGTTTGACAAATGAGATGCCGACACCAAGGGGTTCTGCGACTCAGCTAAGATCACGCAGCTCCAAGAGGGGGTGTGAGGATCTGTCTTCAGGTGTGCTGTATACAGCCGCCCCCAGGCAGTGGGGAAGGACTAATGACTTCATATGAAAGGAACAAAGGAAATGTAAGGACGGGAGGGAGAGACTGATGTGACCAGAGAAGCCTAGGAGAGCTTCAAGAGGGAGGGGGGGCTTCCAGGCTGGGACTTAAAGGACAAATGAGAATTCTTCGTGTAGAAATGGAGCCTGGGGCAGTGAGAGGTGAGAGAAGTACCCAGATGCAACCGTGAATTCCTGGCCCCTGTCAATGTGCAAGAGCCAAAGAGCTGGAATGGTGCCGAGGAACAATTGCAGGTTGCTGGGGAGTCTCTGAGGCCATACTGAAGGCAAATGCAGGATCCTATGCCTTAGATAAGGCACCAGGCCGTGCAGCTACTAAGTAAGGCTCGGTTCCACAATAAGGAGAGGAAGAGGAGGAAATGCCAGGGTAAAGAGTAACTGAGTACAAAGCTAAAATAACATAAATGCTTGTATTCATTTATTTTTATGTAAATAAAATGATACAGTGTATAACCTGTGTGTGTGTGTGTGTGTGTGTGTGTGTGTGTGTGTGTGTGTATGTTTTACTGGGGATTGAACCCAGGAGCATTCTACCTCTGAGCTATTATTACTTTTCTTTAAAGTTTATCGCACATAGATATGTCCCTAAATAATTAGGAGGAAAAATACTATTTGTCTCTTAAGATTTATTCCAGGCTGAGACAGAAAGATGGCAGGGTAGAGGCCAGCATGCAATAATTTAGCAAGACCTTTATTCAAAATAAAATATTAAAAGGACTGGGAGTATAGCTCAGAAGTAGAACACTACTAGGTTCAAGGTTCAATCCCTAGTTCAATACAAAAAAAATCATTTACTCCATCTTCCAATTTAATAGGGTTTCGACCTATACATGTGGCTGCGAAGAATAAAGAATATACTTCCCAGCCATATGTTGTAGTGCACGCCTGAAATCCCAGTAACTTGGGAGGCTGAGACAGGAGGATCACAGGTTTGAAGCCAGCCTCAGCAACCTAGTGAGACTGTCAGCAATCTAGTGAGACCCTGTTTCAAAAATAAAATAGGGCTGGGGATGTAGCTCAGAGTTAAAATACCCGTGAGTTCAATCCCCAGTACAGAAAGAAACGAAACCAAAAACCCAGCTGGGCATGGTGGTGCACGCTTATAATCTCAGTACTTGGGAGGCTGAGACCAGAGGATCCAGGTTTGTGGCCAGGCTCAGCCACTTAGTGAGGTCCTCCACAACTTAGTAAGACCCTGTTTCAAAATAAAGAATAAAAATAGGGATGGGAGTGTAGCTCAGAGATAGAATGGGTTCAATCCCAGTTCTACAAAAAAAAAAAACAAGTATGCATTGAGCATCTGTGTATCTGTCTCCTCCCTGTCTACATGTTAGAATTTCTCTGGGGTAAATACCTAGAAGTGGTATTACAGATTCATGCACATGCACACCTATCACGTTACTGGCTATTGCCAAATTGCTCTTTGAAGCAGCTACAAGAGTCCCTCCTGGTTTATATCTGAAGTTGGGAAACTTTTCTGCCGAGAGTCAGATGGTAAACACTCCCTGCGTCCCTGGCCTTCCCTGGCTCTATCACACAACTCTTCAGATCTGCCACTGTAGCTGGGAAGCAGCCGTGGACAATACATAAACAAGTGGTGTGTCTGTGTTCCAATAAAACTTTATTTACAAGGCCCAGTTTGGCCTTAGGGCTGGAGATGGCGGACCCCCTGCTCTGCGTTGTCCGTAGCATTTGGTATCATCAGTTTGGCCAATCTGGTGAATAAAATGGAATCTCATTGTGGCTTTAATTTCTTCTCCCCAGTCACAAATGAAGTTAATCACCTGTTAATATTTTTATTGTCCGTTCATGTTTCTTCTGTGAAAGGCGTGTTCATTTTTGCCTGTTTTTCTACTTAGCTGTCTGTTCTTATTAATTTTGAGGCACTCTTTCTATGTGCTTGATAACTAACCCGGTGACTCTCAATTTGGGCTTGCCTGATGTCTCCTCCTTGCACTGGTTTTTCAGTGCTGTTGTATCAACGTAACATAAATGACACAAAGTACCCCAAGTGGACATAAACTTGTTCTGTCTCAGCTCTGGGGCAGGAGTCTAGTAGAGCTGTCACCAGACTAAATTCCAGATATTAGCAGGCCGCCTCCCTTTCTCGAAGCTCTGGAGGAGAATCCTTTTCCCGCTTCCTTGGTGGGTGGCAGAATCTTGAGCCTTAGGGCCGTAGAGCCAAAGTCCCTGCTGTCTCCGCAGCCGTGAACTGAGGATCTTCCCCAGCTCCTGAGCCCCTGCGTTCCCTGGCCCGAGCCCCCCTCTTCCATCTTCAAAGGGAAGGGGAAGCCAAGTTTCTGTCTCGCCTCGTCTCTGACCCAGTGAGGGAAAGTTCTCTGATTTTAAGGATTCTGGTGATTAGATCACGCCCATCTGGATAATCCAGGATAATCTCCCGTCTCAAGGTCTATAGCCTCGACCAACCTACAAAGTCTGTTTTGCCACGGAAGGTCATCGACTCGCACGTTCTGGGATTAAGGGTGCACATCTTTGGGGGCCGTGTTTCTGCCAACCGGATCACCCTCATGATGAGATTGGGGACCCCCGTCTTTGTCGTGGAGGTGGGGCTGAGTCTTGCTGAGTCCTGCATCCTGCCACTGACGAGGTTTGCTTTGACCCCTGAGCTCTCTCCGCCCCAGAGCTGCCTCCTCCTCCTCTGGAATTAATGAGTGGTTTGTGGGGAAGTACTTTGAAAATAGGGATCTTGGTCCTTATCAAACGTTCAATTAATTAATGAATGCATGCCAGTATAAACTTATGGATCCTGTTTTATTCAGTGGGTGATAATCCATTGCTAACACTTTTTTTTTTTTTTTTTTTTTTTTTGCAGTACTGGAAATGGAACCCAGGGGCATTCTACCTCCGAGCTACACTCCCAGCCCTATTTTTTTATTCTTTATTTGGAAACAGGGTCTCACTAAGTTGCGGAGAGCCTCACTAAGTAGCTGAGGCTGGCCACCAACCTGTAATCCTCCTGTCTCAGCCTCCCAAGTACTGGGAATACAAGCATGCGACACCACGCCTGGCTTTGCTAACGCTCTGGGGCCATTTTCCACCTAAATCCCTCCATTCTTGATCCTCCTATGCAAGTGCAAACCCCGGAGCCTACGGAAGCCAGCTGTGGCTTCTTAAGCATCCGGGCTGTGTGACTCTGGGCACATTCGTGTACCTCTCTGAGCATGTTCCTCGGCTACCACTCGGAGTGCGCCACCACACACAGCCCACCACTAAGGGGTCTCTCTAAAAGCAGCAACCTCCTCCCAGGTCACTGGGGCTGACTGCCATGGGCACCACCCAGGAAGGAGGGGTGTGGAGGGCCCTGATTCTGGGCGCTGGCCTGTGGGCAGATCCCTGGGAACCTCAGTGCATGTGCACAGGTGGTGAGGCTCGATTTCTATGCTGGGCACGGAAGCTGCACCTGCTTCACCAGGGCCGAGTCCCTCCTGCAGAGCCGGGCTCCCCACTGCCCCTTCCTTTACCTCTCCCCCACCACAACTGCTCACCAAAGAAATGCAGGGACCCAGCGCAGGTAAATCCTCGCAGGAGCTCTGGCTGCCTCAGAGAAGAATGGCTCGGGACGGCGGCCAGAGCCGGGGCCAGGCTGCCGGGACAATGCAAGCCCCGTGGTTGGCTTCAAGGTCCAAAGAGGATGCCCCCGCCACACACACAAAGCCTCACCAGTGAGCGATCTTCTGCTCTTCCATCTGTCTCCATGTCTGGGTGACCAGGATGGCCCATGGTCTGGGTGACCTGGGGTCCCTTGTACAGGCCTCGTACGGGGCCTGGGTTTCCATCCCCAGCCAGCAGGGTTGGGGGTGGGGCGTCAGGAGCTAGCCCAGCTCAGGTGCAGAACTGTGCAGAAGCTCAGCCCCCACCCCATCCTCGAGGGAGCCCGCCCTCTAAGTCTCCTGTGTCCTGGCAGAGCTCTGAGGACCCCCAGGCTGGGGAGGCAGCCGAGGGGAGGGGGCACCGGGCCTGGTGGTCTCCACCCAGCCTGCCTTGCTTCCCCCTGTTTCTATAAACCAAGAGCCATAAAGCTGACCACAGGTCCAGCAGGCAGGGATGGGTCTCATTTAGCACCTGCAGCCCATTTCAAAGCTGCAGCTGGGCAGGCAGCCGGCGGGGGGGGGGGGGGGGCAGCACAGGCTGGCTAGGTGGGACCCACCCCACCCCCACACCGCTGCTCTGGGGGGCCAGACCCGAGGCCGAGGGCTACATCAGGGACAACTAAGGAGTGGGGAGTTCAGGGGGAGGGCTGTCTTCTTGGAAAACCCTACACACACACACACACACACACACACACACACACACACTGCCCTGGCCTGGGTTTCTGGGGTGGGGGCAGGGCAGCTCCAAAGAGAAGCCAGCACAGTCAGGTCCGGATGCTTCCTTCCCACGGCCCTGGTTGCCTTGCAAGCGCCCCAGGTCAGTCTAAGTCACCAGCCCCTTGGGGAGGGCTGGAGAGGCCCCCGTGCGGCCGGCAGGGGACCAGGTCTCCCCTTCCTCTGTGCCTCGGTGCCCCCAATCAAGGAGGGCACCAACTGGGCTCAGCGGCTGCCTGGCCCGGCCCCCGCCCTGCCTGGACGTTTTAGGCTGGCCTGTGAGGAGGAAGTGGAGCCCAGTTGAGCCCCCTACGCTCAGACCCCTTTGTATTCCTAGTGTTTTGCCCTCGGGGGGAGGGCTGGGGTCTGAGGCCCAGGGTGTGCTGAGTGGGCCTGGAAGAACCATGAGGGGCCAACAGGGACCCGGAGGGGGGTGATGCCCTTTCAGGGGGCACCCCTACTTCCAGGGGCCTCTCACTGGAGCAGAGCAACCAGGAGACCCTTCCTTGGAAAAACCGCTGGCAGCCGCCCTGCTAGGGAGTCCGGCCTCCAGCGACCCACCCCAGCCCCGTGCTCAGGAGAGCCCCGGGGGTCAGCCTTGACCAGCCGGGCCTAGAGGTCCTGCAGCCTCCACCAGCCCTCCCTAGAGGCCAGGAATCCTCCACCAGCCCTCCCCAGAGGCCAAGCGATCTTCATCTCGTCCTCCCTGGGGGCTAGGCCACCAGCAACGGCCTCCCCAGAGACTAGGAAACCTACACCAGCCCTTCCCAGAGGCCTGGCCGCCTCCAACGGCCTTCCCACCTCCCTCAAGGGCTGTCTGCAGCAGGTAGGGGACACCAGTCAAAAGCCAGCTCCAGGGAGAGCAGCAGGACCAAAGGAGGAGTTGGAGCCGGTGCAGTGGCGCACGCTTGTAATCCCAGTACTTGGGAGGCTGAGACAGGAGGATCCGGGTTCGAGGCCAGCCTCAGGTACCTAGTGAGGCACTCCACAACTTAGTGAGACCCTGTTTCAAAATAAAGAATAAAAAATAGGGCTGGGGTATAGCTCGGAGGTAGAATGTCCCTGGGTTCCATCCCCAGTACCGCAAAAAAAAGTAGTTGGGGCTCACTCCTGGTGGCTCTGGGACCCAAGGAGGGTGCCTGCGAAGCCCCGCCCACCTTTCCCAGAAGGCAGGAAGCTAGAAAGAAGTGCCGGAGGGGCACCCACACCCCTTCCTGACCATTAGCTGGATACCACACCACCCCACGATCCCCAGGAATCTTGCTGGGGAGATGCAGGAAGCCTGGTGGGGGATGGGGAAGGTCAAAGGGCATTCTCCACAAGGACCAGACATGGCCAGGGCAGATCCGCCTGTATGTAGCCTCCCCACCCCGGGGACCCAGGACCCCCACCCCACCTCCCACTGCCCAGCCCAACAGGCAGCGGCTGCTGAGGGATCTCCAGGTTCACCCTTCTCCCTGCATACAAGCGTCGTGTGCCCAAATTCACACACCGGGGTCCAGCCTTCAGGGCCTCAGAATGTGACCATCTGCAGAAACAGGGTCTCAGCCAGGTGTGGTGGTGCACACTTGTAACCCCAGTACTCAGAAGGCTGAGACAGGAGGATCCCAGGTTCAAAGCCAGTCTCTGCAACTTAGCAAGGCTCTCAGCAACTTAGTGGGACTGTCTCCAAATAAAAAATAAAATAGAAGCCGGGCGTGGTGGTGTACGCTTGTAATCCCAGCATTTGGGAGGCTGAGACTAGAGGATCTGGGTTCGAGGCCAGCCTCAGCTACCTAGTGAGGCACTCTGCAACTTAGTGAGACCCTGTTTCAAAATAAAAAGAATAAAAAATAGGGCTGGGGGCGTAGCTCAGAGGTAGAATGCCCCTGAGTTCAATCCCCAGTACCGCAAAATAAATAAATTAGTTAAATAAATAAAATAGGTCTGTGGCTGTATCCTGGAAGTAGAAGGCCCCTGGGTTCCATCCCCAGTACCACAGAAAAGTAATGATAATAATAATAGGTCTGTGGCTGTAGCTCAGAGGTAGACGGTCTCTGAGTTCCATCCCCAGTACCACACACACCAAAAAGAAAGAAAGAAGAAAAAGAAATAGGGTCTAACTAGGATGAGGTCATTTAGCAACAGGGTGGACCCTGCCTCCAAGGTGACTGGTGTCCTCATAACAAGGGAGATTTAGCGAAGACACGCTCATGGGGAGAAGGCGTGTGAGGACGAAGGGGGAGGGGCAGGGGCCGTGTCTACGGTGTCCACAGGGGTGGCGCCCACACCCTCCCTCAGCGCGGCGCCCCTGGCTCCCCTCCGCCCACAGCACACCCCCGGGTACTGCTGGGCGAGTCTTTCTGTCTCCATCCCCCTGCTGTCCCTTACCCGTCCACAGGCTGCTCGGCCCAACATATTAAAAAGGGTGAGCTGGGCGTGGTGGTGCACGATCGTAATCCCAGCATTCGGGAGGCTGAGACCGGAGGATCCGGGTTCGCGGCCAGCCTCAGCTACCTAGTGAGGCCCTCTGCAACTTGGTGAGACTCGGTTTCAAAATAAAGAATAAAAAAAAATAGGGCTGCGGGTGTAGCTCGGAGGTAGAATGCCTCTGAGTTCAATCCCCAGTACCAAAAAAAAAAAAATGGTGGCGCAGTCCCCCGCCTGGCTCCCCCGCCGAGGGCCTCTCAGGACCCCAGGCCCTCTGACATATCATCTCTCACATGACACACTCTCCATCTCGCCCACCGAAGTGACAGCCCTGTGCCTTTGCTGAGGAACGAATGAAACCGGGACTTGAAGATGGAGGGGCGCCCGGGGCCCGGGCCCTGCCACCACCAAGATAGCAGACATGGTTTTTTGGGGGTTGTTTTGTTTTCTGTTTTTTGGTCTGAGACTTGAACCCAGGGTCATTCTACCTCCAAGCTATACCCCCAGCCCCATTTTATTTATATTTGGAAACAGGCTCTCCCTAGGTTGATGAGAGACTCACTACTTGCTGAGGCTGTCCTCAAACCTGCGATCCTCCCGCCTCAGCCTCCCAAATACTGGGATTACAGGCGTGTACCACCACGCCCAGTACAGCAGGCCTGTTTTCAAGCCTCTGTTGCTTTGGGTTCCTGGGGGAGGCAGGAATGCTGCAGGTCGCTCCCTGTGACCCTCTCCATTCCACAGACGGGGAAACCGAGGCTTGGAGAGGTAAAGGCCACAGAACTCCTAAGTGTGGGGCTGAGGTGTCAAAGCGGGTGAGTCACGGATCCTTGTGACTTCAAAGCTCGGCAGGGCCGGTGGTGTCAGGTCCCTGCTCTGAGCGGAGGGTGGGACAGCCTGAGTCTTCCCCCTGGGTGCAGTTCAGCGCTGTGTCTGTGGGACAGGAGGGGAAAGGGGACAAAACTCCAGATCCTCCTCCAGGCCGGCCGCACCGAAGCTTTCGGACCTCCCGGGGGCTGCCTCTGCTGGTCTCCTGGTGCAAGCCCCCCCAGATCCCAGTCGGTGGCTTCCCTGCGGCAGATGTGTGTCCCCAGGTGAGGCCGAGGGCTGGTGGTGAGCCCCTCCCCACCCCTCAGCAGCCTGAGGGAGGGCGCCAGCCCGGCAGGGTGACCTTGACAGATGTCCCCTGCACAGACAAAAGCCGCCGATGGTAATCATGGCCGCCAGGAGGAAACTTACCCTGAACCTTCCATTATCATTTTGTAATTAGCGGACCTGCTTTCTGGTACTTTTTTCCTTCTTCTTCTTCTTCCCCTTTTCTCAAAATTCCAGACACAGCGGAGAGTGTGCCTGGGCACACAGGTGCGGAGCAGGCTGTTGGTACGCACACACCCGAACCCAGGGAGTGCCCAGGCCAGGGCTGGCAGGTCCCCCGCCGAGGCCCCTGGGGAATTTGCCCGTGGTCATCCTTCCTGTCTAGGTGGGGGAGCAGGTCGGTGAGGGCACAAGAACAGTAGCGCCATTTCGTTGTTTTTTTTTTTTTTTTTTTTTTTGCGGTACTGGGGGTTGAACTCAGGGGCATTCTACCTCCGAGCTACACCCCCAGCCCTATTTTTTATTCTTTATTTTGAAACCGAGTCTCACTAAGTTGCGGAGTGCCTCACTAGGTAGCTGAGGCTGGCCGTGAACCTGGATCCTCCGGTCTCAGCCTCCCAAATGCTGGGATTACAAGCGTGCGCCACCACGCCCGGCTCAGTAGTGCCATTTCTTTTTCTTTTTTCTTTTGTGCAGTGCTGGGGCCTCATGTATAGTAGACAGGTGCTTTATCACTGAGTTACCTCCCCAGCTCCAAAGCAGGGGTCTTTTTTTTTTTTTTTTTTTTTTGGTGGTACTGGGGATGGAACCCAGGGGCCTTCTACCTCCAGGCTACACCGCCAGACCTATTTTATATTTTATTTGGAAACAGGGTCTCTCTAAGTTGCTGAGAGCCTCACTAAGTTGCTGAGGCTGGCCGTGAACCTGCAATCCTCCAATCTCAGCCTCCCAAGTACCCGTGAGACATCAGTGGCTCCCGGGAGTGGGTTGGGTGCAGAGGGAACCACACTAACTGAGGCGTGCAGGTGCGCAGGTGTTTGTATTACTGACTCTCACCATCGTGTATAATTGTGTGTTTGTGGGTGGGGGTGTGGTACTGGGGATTGAACCCGGGGACATTCCACCTCTGAGCCACCCCCCAGCCCTAGTATGTATGTATGTATTTATTTATTTACTTATTTATTTATTTATTTATTTATTGTGATACTGGGGATTAAACCCAGGGGCATTCTATTTCTGAGCTACACTCCCAGTCCTTTTTTTTATTATTATTATTCTTTATTTTGAAACAGGGAGCCGGGTGTGGTGGCTCATGCTTGTAATCCCAGTACTTGGGAGGCTGAGACCGGATGATCCGGGTTCACAGCCAGCCTCAGCTACTTACTGAGGCCCTCCGCAACTTAGTGAGACCCTGTTTCCAAATAAAGAATAAAAATAGAGCCGGATGTGGTGGTGCACGCTTGTAATCCCAGCATTTGGGAGGCTGAGACTGGAGGATCCAGATTCTCGGCCAGCCTCAGCTGCTTAGTGAGGCCCTCTGCAACTTAATGAGACCCAGTTTCAAAATAAAGAATAAAAAATAGGACTGAGGGTGTAGCTTGGAGGTTGAATGCCCCCAGGGTTCCATACCCAGTACCGCAAAAAAAAAAAAAAAAGAATAAAAAATAGGGCTAGGGGTATAGCTGGGAGGTAGAATTCCCCTGAGTTCAATCCCTAGTACTGCAAAAAAAGAAAAAAAGAAAAAGAAACAGGGTCTCACTAAGTTTCAGAGGACCTCACTAAGTAGCTAAGGCTGGCTGCGAACTAGTATCCTCCATTTAGCCTCCCAAGTACTGGGATTACAAGAGTGTGCCACCACGCTCGGCTTTTATATTTTATTTTGGAATGGGGTCTCGCTAAGTTGCTGAGGCTGGCTGTGAACCTGTGATCCTCCTGTCTCAGGCTCCCAAGTACTGGGATTACACAAGTGCACTTCCACATCTGGCTTCACAATGACATATAATTATAATGCACCAATAAAAGGATTTTTTTAAAAAAACCACTGCTTTCCCTCCACAAGGCTGTGGGGCGGGATGGGAGTGGGTGCGAAGATCAAGGAGAAACGGCGGAGAGGCCTGGGGCACAGTTGGGCTGCACCCAGGTTCCCATCCAGCAGCTGCAGATCCCCGGGCTCCAGGCGCCCTCGGCCGCCCTGCAGCTGGCAGGCAGGACGTGGCCCCAGGGAGACAGGCAGGGTGCCGGCTCCAGAGCCTCCAGCTGTGCGAGGCCCAAGCCCAGGGAGCCTGGTGATTACAGCACCGACAGCTGAGGTGGGAGGGAGGGAGGCAGCAAGCACCGTGGGGCCGAGGAGGAGCTCTCCCTGAGGGCCGGCGGGGGTGGCCAGGGAGAGCAGGCCAGGCTGGGCCAGGGAGAGTCCACGTGCAGAGCCTGGCTGCGCCTTCAGGTCACACCCAGACGGGAGGTGGGATTCACAGGTGCTGTAGGACCGGCCGCCCCCAAGGAGGCAGACGGCCTTGGAACAAGGACTGAGGACAGCCCCGCGGTACCATGGCCTCCACCCTCAGAGGCCTGCCCACCCTGCAGGCTGCCAGCTCGGGGTGTGGCCGAGAAAGGAGAGCCTCCAGCTCCTCCGTGCTGGGCAGGCAGAGGCCCCAAAAGTGTACAGGGGAGCCGGGTGCAGGGGTGCACACCCGCAACCCCAGTACTTGGGAGGCTGAGACAGGAGGATCAAATTTGAGTATGGCCTCAGCAAGTAGTAAGACTCTCATTAACCTAGTAAGACCCTGCTTCAATAAATAAATAAGCCAGGCGTGGTGGCGCAGGCTTCTAATCCCAGTACTTGGGAGGTTGAGACAGGAGGATCACGGGTTCACGGCCAGCCTCAGTTACTTAGTGAGGCCTTCCACAACTTAGTGAGACCCTGTTTCAAAATAAAGACTAAAAAATAGAGTTGGGGGTGTAGCTCAGAGGTAGAATGCCCCTGGGTTCAATCCCCAGTACCGAATAAATAAATAAATAAATAAATAAACAAACAAACAAATAAAATGAAGACAGATCCGGGTGTGGTGGTACATGCTTGTAATCCCAGTACTTGGGAGGCTGAGACAGGAGGATCATAGATTCGAGGCCAGCATCAGCTACTTAGTGAAGCCCTCTGAAATTTAGTGAGATCCTGTTTCAAAATAAAAAAATAAAATAGGGGCTGGGCGTGGTGGCGCATGCTTGTAATCCCAGCATTTGGGAGGCTGAGACCGGAGGATCCGGGTTCGCAGCCAGCCTCAGCTACCTAGTGAGGCACTCCACAACTTAGTGAGACCCTGTTTCAAAATAAAGAATAAAAAAGTAGGGCTGGGGATATGGCTTGGAGGTAGAATGCCCCTGAGTTCAATCTCCAGTACCGCAAAAATAAATAAATAAATAAAATAAAATAGGGCTGGCAATGTAGCTCAGAAGTAGAATGTCCCTGGGTTCTATCACCAGTAACACACACACACACACATAGAAGAAGGAGTTAGGGGCGGTGGTACATGCCTATCATCCCAGCAACTCAAGAGGCTGATGCAGGAAGATTGCAAGTTCAAGTCCAGCCTAGGTAAATTAGTGAGATTCTGTCTCAAAAAATACAAAGGCCCAGGGGTGGTGGCACACACCTGTAATCCCAGTACTTGAGAGGCTGAGACAAGAGAATCACAGGTTTGAAGTCAGCCCTGGCAACTTTGCAAGACCCTGTATCAAATAAAAAATAAAATAGGGCTGGGTGTGTAGCTTGGAAGTAAAACACCCCTGGGTTCCATCCCCAGTAGCACAATCAATCAATCAATCAAGAATAAATAAATAAGTAAATAAAGGTCTGGGGTATAGTGTTAGAGCCCTTAGGCTCAATCCCTAGTACTGTAAAAAATAAATAAAAAAAGAAGGGCCGGGGGGAGTAGCTCAGTAGTGGAGTGCTTGTCTAACTTGTGCAAGGCCATGGAATCAATCTTCAACACCACAAAAAGAGAAAGAAAGAAAGAAACCCCTAAATTGTCAGCCTGCCTTACTGCACCTTTGTGTTGGGAGATATCAGCTCCAAATGCAAATAGAGCAAAGCCACCGATGTCACGTGATTTGTATTTTGCACCAATGCTGGCACATGGCTTTCATTATTACCAAACAGTGCACAAAAGGAGTGCGTGTGTGCGTGTATGTTCCTGGGGATTGACCCCAGGGCCATTCTACCTCAGAGATACACCCCAGCCCTATTTTATTTTTTTACTTTGAAATAGGCCTCACTAAGTTGCTGAGGCTGGCCTTGAACCTGCAATCCTCCTGTCACAGCCTCCCAAGTACTGGGATTACCGGTGCGCACCACCACGCCTGGCCTCAACTACTTTTTTTTTTTTTGCGGTATTGGGGATTGAACCCAGGGGCATTCTACCTCCGAGTTACACCCTCAGTCCTATTTTTTTTTATTCTTTATTTTGAAACAGGGTCTCACTAAGTTGCAGAGGGCCTCACTAGGTAGCTGAGGCTGGCTGTGAACCCGGATCCTCTGGTCTCAGCCTCCCAAATGCTGGGATTACAGGCGTGCGCCACCACGCCCGGCTTGTTTCTTTATTTCTGTGGTGCTGGGGCTAGAACTCACGGCCTCACCTTTGCTGGGCAAGTGCTCCACCCCGGGGCCATCCCTCCAGCCCCGACTCAACCACTTCTATTGGCCTTTGTTGTCAGCACGCACTCCACTGCTCTGCTCTCCTCTGCTGCCTAGGAGCAGAGAAGGAAGGGAGAGAGTCACTTCCCTGCTCTCCCCTGCGTCCCTCGTCCTCTTAGCTCGGGTGGTCAGGTGGTCAGGTGGTCAGGCGGTGAATGCGTGAAGGAACACAGTCCCGACACCCGCCGCCTCCCGCCGCCATTGGGTGGTTTCTGGTTTTGGCAGGGGGTGTGGCTCCACACTCGCACCTGCTGAATCACCTGACCCGCAAAGTCCAGGGCCACGAGGTTCTGGTCTCCCGGGCATTGAGGACTCCGGGTGCAAACATGGCCGCAAGGAACCACGTGGTGGTTCCCAGAATTCTGTGTGAGAGCTGAGAGGGACTGGGGCAGAGTGGGGCAGAGATGGGGGCGGGCAAGAGGCTGTGTGGAGCTGAGCTCTGACTTGGGATGTCTACTAGAAGGTTCTGTCTGCTAGACGTTTTTAAATATGCTCTGTAGAGCTGGGCATGGGGGTGCACGCTTGTCAGCCCAGTACTTGGGAGGCGAAACAGGAGGATCGCAGGTTCGAGGCCAGCCTCAGCTACTTAGTGGGGCCCTCTGCAACTCAGTGAGACCCTGTTTCAAAATAAAGAATAAAAAATAGGAGCCGGGCGTGGTGGCGCACGCTTGTAATCCCAGCATTCGGGAGGCTGAGACCTGAGGATCCGGGTTCGCGGCCAGCCTCAGCTACCTAGTGAGGCACTCCGCAACTTAGTGAGACCTGGTTTCAAAATAAAGAATAAAAAATAGGGCTGGGGGTATAGCTCGGAGGTAGAATGCCCCTGAGTTCAACCCCCAGTACCAAAAAAAAAAAAAAAAAAAAAAAAAAAGAATAAAAAATAGGACTGGGAGCCAGGCCTCGTGGCACACGCTTGTACTCCCAGCATTTGGGAGGCTGAGACCGGAGGATCCGGGTTCTCAGCCTGCCTCAGCTACCTAGTGAGGCACTCTGCAACTTAGTGAGGCCCTGTTTCAAAATAAAGAATAAAAAATAGGGCTGGGGGTATAGCTTGGAGGTAGAATGCCCCTGAGTTCAATCCCCCGTACAGCAAAAAGAAAAAAAAAAATAGGGCTGGAGGTGTAGCTCGGAGATAGAATGCCTCTGGGTTCAATCTCTGGTACCACAAAAAAATTAAAAAATTAATTAATTAGTTAATTAATATGCTCTATACCACTGCATACAAGATGAGAGTGGCTGGGGATATAGCTTTAGTGGTAGAACACTTATCTAGCATGCACGAAGTCCTGGGTTCAATCCCAGGAAAAAGAGAAGGAGGAAGAGGAGGAGGAGGAGGAGGAGGAGGAGGAGGAGGAGGAGGAGGGGGAGGAGGAGAAGAACCCACTGACGGTACACAAGAAATTGTCCTTATTTGAGAAACTGGCCACTCCTTCCCCAGAGGGGAGAGTTACAAGTGTCCCTCCCACGTCGCCTCAGTCACCCCCATCTGTGATATCAGGGAAGAACTCAGAGCTCAAGACACAAAAGTCCCTGGGGATGGTGGCCCACACCTGTAATCCCAGCTGCCCAGGAGGCTGAGGCAGGAGGATGGCAAGTTCAAGGCCAGCCTCGGCAGTTTAGCAGAACCCTATCTCAAAATAAAAAAATAAAAAGTCCTGGAGGTGGGGCTCAGAGGTAAAAGGTCCCTGGGCTCAATGTTCCCCAGTACCCTAAAAAAGTCACCTTCAGGAAGTCATTTCTCCCCGCCCCCATCACTGCCCCTCCAAGACTCCATTATAGGGTGCAGCCCTGGGAACCCAGAGTCTCCCCCGTCACTCTGCAGGCGGGGGGGCAGGTACAGCCAGGAAACTCCGGACACCCTGGGCAACCTCTCAGAAACGCACGGCCGCCCCGTCCTCCGCGGGTTCCCTGTCCTGTCCCAGCGGGGCCGGCGGGCTCCGGCGGTCAGTGCCTGTCCGGCCTCCGGGACCCGAGGCCCTCTGGCCCTGCGGCAGGGTGGGGGCCGGAGTGCAGGCTGGGGAACAAAGACCAGGTGAGGACATAAATCAGCTGCCCGTCACATTTCCTGCCCGGAAAGCTCCTGTAAAACACAGGAGAAAATTGACCTGTCAGGGGGATAGATGGCAGCGCTGGTGGCCGCTGCCCGGGGCGGCTTCCCCTGCACCCTGGGGTCCCACCCACACGGAGCGTCCTGCCCGCCTGGGGCCGGGCTCCTGATGCCCGGGCAGCCCTGGAGAGGAAGCCAGGCCGGGGAGAGGGGTGGCGGGGACCAGGCTATCTGGGGGGCTCGGCTCCTCGCCCCCACCCCTCCGCACGCCTGTCAGATGAGGCCCGGCTGCCGGAGCCCAGCAGGCTATAAAACGGATGGAGACCAGGGACGGTGTCCACAGACAGGCAAGCACCTTTTAAAAAATGTAATCTCTTTTTTTATTTCCCCTCCGCTGCCCTCCCTCCTCCCTCCACACCGTAACCTCCCCGTCACCCCTCCCCTCTTCCGGGTGCTGGCTGGCGGTGACCTTGGTGCCCAGACCTCGGCGTGGGGCGGCTGGAGCCTTCAAGGACGCCCTCCTGACCTTGAGCCACAGCGCCAGCCCAGGGGGCGGGAGGGGGAAGCAGAGGCCGCTGTCGTGCAGCCTGGGGCTCTGTGGCCAGGATCGGCCCCCACAAGGTGACCCTCCATCGTCAGCTTCTCAGCGCCAGGGCATCTGGAAACCCCTCAAGCAGCCCCTGAGGCTGGAGGCCGGGAGGGCAGAAGACAGTCTGAGGCCCCTCCTCGGAACAGCGGAGGGGGACACAGTCCCTAGAGCTGGGCAAAGCCAGGCCTGGCCTCCAGGGATTTGTTCCCCACAGCAACCCCAACTGTTCTTGCCAGCCCATTTTATTATTATTATTTTGTGTGTGTGTGTGTGTGTGTGTGTGTGTGTGTGTGGTGCTGGGGACTGAATCCAGGACATTCTACCTCCGAGCTACACCCCCAGTCCCATTTTTTATTTTTTATTTGGAAACAGGCCTCACTAAGTTGCGGAAGGCCTCACTAAGTAGCTGAGGCTGACCTTGAACCTGTGATCCTCCTGTGTCAGCCTCCCAAATGCTGGGATTACAAGCATGTGCCACCATGCTTAGCTTTATTCCTTATTTTGAAACAGGGTCTGACGAAGTTGCAGAGAGCCTCACTAAGTAGCTGAGGCTGGCCGAGAACCCAGATCCTCCGGTCTCAGCCTCCCAAGTACTGGGATTACAAGCGTGTGTGTCACCTCGCCCAGGCGTCAGCCCGTTTTACAGGGGAGGAAAAGGAGGCTGGCCGGTGGGCCGGTGTCCTGCTGGTGGACAGCCAGGCTTTGGGAGCGGGAAGCTTGCCACCCGGGGGCATGTCTGGGTGGTTCTGGGTGGCTCTGGGTGGCACTGGGTGACACTGGGTGGCACTGGGTGACACTGGGTGGCTCTGGGTGACACTGGGTGGCTCTGGGTGGCACTGGGAGGGAGGCAGTGGCCCTAAGCTCCTCCCTCTTCCCTCTCCCACAGCTTTGGAGGGAGGGTGGAATTGGAGGGTTCTAAGCTGGCCGGGCGGGGCCGGGGCTGTGGGGAGGTGGGGGTCGCCCCGACCGCTGCCTAGGAAGCAATGCCAGAGCCCACCCCAGCCCCCAGCCTGGCCCGCCTCCGAGAGGCCTCCCCACCACCTCTGTGGCCACACAGGGGCCCTGGTCTCTCCCAGGATCTCAGCTGGACTTGCTACGGCTGCTGACCGGGGGCATGTGCTGGGGGGCATGTGCCGCCATCTCCTGCCTGCGGCCCTCAGGCCAGAGGAGACTGAAGGGCCTCCAAATCCCGGCCTCTCTCAGCCACCCTGGGTCTGGTGAGGTGCCAGAGCCCACCCGACCCGCCAGAATGTCCCACAGGTTTTGGGCCTCAACTGTGTCTCTCTCAGGGTCCAGCGGAGGACAGCTGCTGACAGGGACCAGCCCTGGGGCCTGGTGGTGGCCACCAGGTGACCAGCAAGGCAGGAAAGAGAGAGGCGTGGTCCTTACTGCCCCAGAGAGGACCCCCAGCCCCAGCCCCAGGAATGGTGGCCACCTAGGGACAGAGGGAGCCAGGGAGGCCATCGCCTGCCACCCGCAGGACTCAGGGTGCTGCTGCAGCCAGCCCCCTCGAGGTGCGGCTTTGCAGGATCCCGGGGTACCTGTGGCCCCCCAGGCTGAGGTCTCTGGAGGAAAGGCCCAGGTCTCCCTGGGCTCCTCAACCTCCTCATCCTCCTGGAAGCTGCCCAGCGCAGCAGCCCCGGTGTCATTCCCCCGTCCTGGGACGGCCTAGCCGCGGAGACCACGCCCCACCTGGGGACAAGCCGTCGGGTCTGGGCAGCTCCTCGGGGCCGAGGGTGGGCAGGGGGGCTGTACATCCTCCTCTCTTTCTTTTTTCTTTTTTTGTGTACTAGGGATTGAATCTAGGGACATTCTACCTCCGAGCTACACCCCCAGCCCTATTTTTAATTATTTATTTATTTTTGTTTCATTGTTTTTTTTTTTTTTTTAGTTTAGTTTATATTTTCTTTTCCTTTTCTTCCTTTTTTGCAGAACTTGGGTTTGAACCCTGGGGTATTCTTCCTCTGAGCTATACCCCCACCCCTATTTTTAATTCTTTATTTTGGAACAGGGTCTTACTGAGATGCAGAGGGCCTCATTAAGTAGCTGGGGCTGGCTGCCAACCTGCGATCCTCCTCTCAGCCTCTCGAGTACTGGGATTACAAGCGTGTGCCACCACGCCTGGCTTGTTTCTGAGAATCTTGCTAAGTTGCTGAGGCTGGCCTTCAACCTGTGATCCTCCTGTCTCAGCTTCCTGTACTGGGATTATAGGTGTGCACCACCGCTTCTGGCTGCGTCCCTGTCTCTTAACCAACACCTGCATACGCATGTATACACATACCCACAGGCACACGTGCCTCCCGTGGCCCCTTCCCACTGGCCTCCGCTAGTCCCCTGCCCAGGCTCTCTGCTGGGGACCGAGGGCCTGCATGCCCAGGCTGGGGCAGCTGCTCACTTTGCAGCTGGGTGGGCCCAGCAAGTCCAGGGTGCTTGCGGGGTGACGCGGGCAGGGAGGCTAAAGCTCCTGGTCCCACAGGGCACCGTCTGGGACACAGGTCGGGGGACAGCTCCTGGCTTGGGCACCCTCGTTTCTGCGATCCCGCAGCCTCTGGTCAGCGGAGGCACCCTGGAGGCTGAGGGGGGCCTCCCTAGGGCCGTCTGGCACCCCACCAGATCAGCCCTCGCCTTTGGGCGACCCTGTGGGTCCGCTTGTACCTTGGTGCGACCCTGCCAGATTTTCTTTCTTCTGTTTTGTGGTTTAATGCTGCAGACCTCCAGCCTTGAGCCCTTGGGGGGCCCGGCCTGTGCTTCAGGGTCACCCCAACCCAGACCCTCTGTTGGTGCAAGTTGCACTCCTCACTCTGAGATCCAAGGCACCCCTGACTGCCGGCCCCCTTCTCCTGGTTTCCCACGGTGTCCCAACCTGCCCTCCTCTTCCTCGGCTCCACCTGACTCCACCGTCTTTTTTTTTTTTTTTTTTTTTTTTTTTGCGGTAGTAGGGATTAAACTCAGAGGCATTCTACCTCCGAGCTACACCCCCAGCCCTATTTTTTATTCTTTATTTTGAAACAGGGTCTCACTAAGTTGTGGAGTGCCTCACTAGGCAGCTGAGGCTGGCTTCGAACCTGGATCCTCCAGTCTCAGCCTCCAGAATGCTGGGATTACAAGCGTGTGCCACCACGCCCGGCTCGACTCCACCATCTTAAGCTTCGGCTTTGACTTACAGAGGGCAGGCCTCAGCTCCCCGGGGCCAGCTGACACGGAAAGGCGGGCTTCAGCCACCAGGCGCCGGGGGCTCGGGGCCGGCCTGGCACATCCGAGCAGGGTACAGGGCCACCCTGCTGCAACAGGTGAGCGGCACTCCACGACGGACAGGACCCTCCATTTCCTGGGGGTCCTCGGCCTGCAGAGGCTGGGGGGAGAGCGTGCATGGAGCCTTCCCCTGTTTGCTCCCAGTTTGGGTGGCTTTTTTCTTTTTCTAAATACAAGTTGCCTGGCGTGGTGGCGGACACCTATAATTCCAGTACTTGGGAGGCTGAAACAGGAGGATCGTAGGTTCGGGGACAGCCTCAGCAAGTTGTGAGACTCTCGTCAACCTGGTGAGACAGTGTTTCCCAATAAAAAATAATAATAATAAAGTAGGGCTGGGGATACTGCTTGGAGGTAGAATGCTCCTGAGTTCACTCCCCAGTACTAAAAAAAAAAAAGCAAAAAAAAAAGCTTATTTTCCCATTTCTCAAAAAAACTAAGTTTTCTAAATTTTTTTCTTATTTTATTTATTTATTTTGGTACTGGGGATTGAATCCGGGGGCATTTTACTTCCAAGCCATACCTTCCAAGCCTATTTTGTAATTATCTTATTTTATTGTGTGATACTAGAAGTTGAACCCAAGGGCATTCTACTTCTAAACTATACCCCCCGCCCCCCAAACTCTATTTTACTTTTTATTTTGAAGCAGAGTCTTATTAAGTTGCAGAGGTCTTCACTCTAAGTTACTGAGTCTGGCCTTGAACCTGTGATTCTCCTGTCTCCCGGTTTTGTTGTTGTTGTTGTTGTTGTTTTGGAAACAGGGTCTCACTAAATTGCTGAGCCTGACCCAGCAAGTCCAGGGTGCTGGCCTTGAACCTATGGTCCTCCTGCCTCAGCCTCCCAAGTACTGGGATTACAGGCGTACACTACCACTGTCGGTTTAAGTTTTCTAATTCTAAAGAGACAAAGAAAAAAAACCAGAAGCCAGTAATGTTAGGGGCTCAAACGTGTTCGCAGGGCCCTCCTCTGGGGACAGTAGAGTGGTGACCCCTGAGGACGGGAATGCAAGCAGAGGGCACGGCAGGTGTGGGGCCGGGCTCCCGGGTCTGGACTGAACCCCGCAGCCTTCCCCGGGACTCTCCGAGGGTCCTGCCGCCTGCGACACCTGGCTTGTCCCTCAGTGGGGCTGGACCGGGCTGCCTGAAGCTCTCTTCCCAAACATACCTCTCTCTCCCACAAAATAATTTAATGCAACTTAATGGCTTGAAGTTGATGTAAAAATTACAGGCGGATGCGGGTGGGGCGGGGTGGGGGCCTCGTAAGAAATCCTTTTGAAAAAATAATTGAGTTAATGGAGCCATAACTGCGTCTCATTTTGGGGGTAATTGGCCCGCTTTTTGTCACCCTGTCCATTTACATACTCCTGTTTTCTTTTTGCGATTGATTTTTTCTTTATAAAGTGGGCCACTTTACTGCAATTTTTAAAGCCCCAGTGATGAATAAAACCTCATCTTCCCGCTCATTAAGACACTGGAATTAGCCGGGCTCAGGGCCCCACCAGGCAATTTGCTTAACAATCCCAGGCTGCCAGTGTGGAGATGGGCTGCGGCGGCAAGAGGGGCCGGCTTCCTTCCAGAAAGCGGTCCTGCACCGGGCCGCCTCCGGGGGAAGAAAGGAGGCTGCCAGAGCGCCCTGCCTGCCCGGCCTCTGCACCGAGGTCCCCCAGGCCTTGGCTCTGGGGGGTCTTCCTCCCGTGCCAAAGGCCGGAGCTTTGGACTGAGGCTGCAATTCAGAGGCCCCGCCCACCTGTCTTGGTGGCTGAAGGTCACGCCTCCTTTAGAAATGCCCCCCCGCTGGGGGGTACTGGGGATGGAACCCAGGGGCATTCTACCTCCGAGCTATACCCCCAGCCCTATTTTTTATTCTTTTTTTTTTTTTTTTTTTTGCGGGGGATTGAACTCAGGGGCGTTCTACCTCCGAGCTATACCCCCAGCCCTATTTTTTATTCTTTATTTTGAAACCGGGTCTCACTAAGTTGCGGAGTGCCTCACTAGGTAGCTGAGGCTGGCCGCGAACCCGGATCCTCTGATCTCAGCCTCCCGAATGCTGGGATTACAAGCGTGCGCCACCATGCCCGCCCGGCTGGCATTCTCAGAGAGGTCCTTCAGGTCCTTTCAGTCTCTACTCCAGCGACCCCAGATCTGCTCTCTGTCACAATGGGTTAATTTTGCCTTTTCTAGAATTTCACACAAAGGAAGCTGTACAGCAGATACTGGCTTCTCTGGCTCTGCATAATGATTTTGAAAATAATCTGTGTTGTTCTCCGCATCAATAGCTTTATCCTCGTGTGTGTGTGTGTGTGTGTGTGTGTGTGTGTGTGTGTGTGTGTGTATACACAGGAGGGAGTACTGGGGAATGCCTCTGAGCTACACACCCAGCCCTATTTTTTTTTTTTTAATTTGGAAAACAGGATCTCTCTGAATTGCTGACACCCTAAGTTGCTGAGGCTGTCCTCGAACCTGCGATCCTCCCATCTCAGCCTCCCAAATACTGGGACTACAGGCATGTACCACCTCGCCCAGCTGCTGTCTCCTCTTCAGTGTTGTGTAGCCCACGGCCCAGAGGGACTACATTTATACAACTCACCTCTTGTTGGACATTCAGGTTGTTTACAGTTTGGGGCTACTAATGTTTAAACCAGCTAGGAACATTTGCATGTAGGGCTTTAGGAGGATGTGGAATGGCAGGGTTATGCGGTAGGTGTGTGTTTAATTTCTTTCTCTCTTTCTTTGTGCTGGGTACAGAGCCCAGGGCCTCACACACACTAGGCAAGTGCTCTACCACTGACTTACACCCCTAGCCCTGTTTAATTTTTTCTAACATTGCCAAACTGCTTTCTAAAGTGGCTGCATCATTTTCTATCCCCACCGGCAGTGTAAGAGCATTCCAGTTCCTCCATGTCCTCACCAGCACCTGATAGTGTCTGCCCCTTAAATGTAGTCACTCTGGCAGGTGTGGAGTCTCATGGTGGGTTTAACCTGCATTTCTGTGACCAGTGTGCTATCTTTTGATTTTTGTTGATCATGGTACTGGGGATGGAACCCAGGGGCATTCAATCTCTGAGCTACACCTCTAGCCCTATTTACTTTTTAATTTGAAACAGGGTCTCACTAAGTTCCAGAGGGTCTCACTAAGTTGCTGATGCTGGCCATAAATCTACCATCCTCCTGTCTCAACCTCCCAAGTGCTGGGATTACAAGTGTGTGCCACCACACCCAGGTGACCCCTTTTTATTTTGAAACAGGTTCTTACCAAGTTGATGAGGGTCTCACCATATTGCTGAGGCTGGCCTCCAACCTGTGATCCTCCTATCTCAACCTCCCAAGTACTACGATTACCGGCATGCACCACCACACCTGATGATCATGGTGTTTCAATCATGCAGAGATTCCAAATATTTTCTGATAGATTTCTCTTTTGAGGGTTTTGGGGTTTCATCGCAGTTCCCTTTTATCCCCTGGTCATGATGATCTGAGCCCCCACTTATTTTAGCAGTTTCCAAAGAGCTGAGGCCACGCCCAGGCTGTAAACTCCCCTCTCCTCTCCAGCCATGACGCTTGTCTTCCAGGTTTTGAGGGAAGCTGTGCAGGGACAGATGTCACTGTCCACAGAGGACCAAAGCCATGCCGGGGTCCAGTCCTGCAGATATCAAGCTCTGGCCCTCTGGTGTCCGGGCAGGAAGCGTCCTTCACAGTGCACCTGAAGCTGCAGAGGCCTGGAAAGTCTGGAACACGAGCCAGAGGGGGGCCGGGGGGGGGGGGAGCCCGAAGGAGGTCTCCCCTGACCATGGGGCCCGGCTGCTGCTGCCCCAGGGCCCGGTGGCCCCAAATCGTCCCTTTTGGCCAGGTGTGGTGGCGCATGCTTGTAATCCCAGTACTTGGGAGGCTGAGACAGGAGGATTGCAGGTTCATGGCCAGCCTCAGCTACTTAGTGAGACCCTGTTTCAAAATGAAGAATTAAAAATAGGGCTGGGGGTATAGCTTGGAGGTAGAATACCCCTGAGTTCAAGCTTGGAGGTAGAATACCCCTGAGTTCAATCTCCTGAGTTCAATCTGCGAGAAGAAGAAGAAAAAGGAGAAGGAGAAGGAGAAGGAGAAGAAGAAGAAGAAGAAGACAGAAGACAGAAGAAAGAGGAGGAGAACATTAAAAGGAATTTTTTTAAAAATGTCCCTTTCTTCCCAGGCACACAGCTGCATTTCCCAGCACCCCTTGTGGCCATGGCAACCTTGCGCCCAAGTTATGGACAACAGGTTGTAAGCCACTGTGGAGTCCAGGCCTGCTTCCCTCTCCTTGCCTGTCCCCCTCCAGCCCTTGGGTGAGAGCCCAGAGCAGAGGCTCAGCCCACAGGAAGCCAGCCTCGGCACAGCGGGCTGGCCACGGCCTGCTGCAGGCTACTCAGGCTGAGGGCCATCTGGGCCACTACCTCTTCTTTTTCTTTCTTTTTTTTTTTTTTTGTACTGGAGATTGAACCCAGAGGCATTCTACCTCTAAGCTACACCTCAGTCCTATTTTTTATTGTTTATTTTGAAACAAGGTCTCACTAAGTTGTAGAGGGCCTTACTTAATAACTGAGGCTAGCCGGGTGTGATGGCACACGCTTGTAATTCCAGCATTCAGGAGGCTGAGACCAGAGGATCTGGGTTCACAGCCAGCCTCAGCTACCTAGTGAGGCACTCCGAAACTTAGTGAGACTCGGTTTCAAAATAAAGAATAAAAAATAGGGCTGAGGGTATAGCTCGAAGGTAGAATGCCCCTGAGTTCAATCCCCAGTACCGCAAAAAAATAAATAAATAAATAAAATAGCTGAGGCTGGCTGCAAACCCGGATTGTCCGGTCTCAGCCTCCCAAGTACTGGCCGCTGCCTCCTCTGCAATCCAGCTCCCAGTCCAGGCTCTCCAGGCTCGGAGCCTGGAGGGTGCCTGACTACCGAGCAGGAGTGCCCAGAGGGTGCTCTGCACAAGGGGGGTGGCCCTGGAGGTCCCAGCCCCATTCCTGGAAACATTTTCCTCGCCAGCTCCTCAGAGGGTCCTGCCTTCCTCCCTCTCAAGAAGCTCCACTTAGCCGGGTGTGGTGGCACACGCTTGTAATCCCAGTACTGGGATCTGGGTTTGCAGCCAGCCTCAACTAGTTAGTGAGGCCTCTGCAACTTAGTGAGACCCTGTTTCAAAATAAACAATAGAAAATAGGGCTGTGGGTGGAGCTTGGAGGTAGAATACCCCCGGGCTCAATCCCCAGTACCGCAAAAAAAAAAAAAAAAAAAAAAAAAAAGCTCCACTTGTCACTCTGCACCCCCCAGGGGTTTCAACCCCATCAGAACCCCCAGCACCAGCTGCGCTGCCATGAGGCAGGTCTGGGGAGCAGCCAGCCTGCACGGCTGCTGGACCAGCGATGCTGAGCGGACAGTGGACCACACTTTGAGAAGCAGTGCTCCAGGAGAAGTCCTCCACGGCGGCCAGGAGGCCACGGTAGTGGCCTGGCTCACAGTCCTCTCCCAGAACCCAACAGCCCTTCTGTAGAAAGGGAAGCCTGCAGGCTGTCCCCCAGGGCCTCTGGGCCTTGCCTTGGCCATCCCCAGGCCCACTGCCCACAAGTGCCCCTCTGCAGGCCACCAGCGTCCTGGCTGGGAAGGCTGACCACTCAGACCCAGTCATAGGAGCAAGGCACAGCCTGCTCTCATTGGCCACCCTGGGCCATGAGCCCGCCCCTGATGGGAGGAGGCACTGTGATTGACAACCTGACTAGGAGAGGGGCAGAGGAGCTTCCCAGAGGGCATGGCGGGGATCCTAGGGAGCCTTGTGCCCTCCCTCAGCCCTTTCCCAGAGGACGTGCCAGCTTTTCACCGCTCCCAGCCTCCATTGCCCCTCTGAGCAGCAGGCTCCAGCCCTGCCTGGCCACGAGTGGAGGTCACCTGCATCTGGAAGCCCCTGGGCGTGCTCTGGCCAGAGGGCCTCCAGCCCAAGCAAGGGACTGGCTGCTGGTCCAGAGTCCAGGAATGGAGGGGACCAGGTTCCCAGGAGATGGCTTCTCCTGCTTCCCTGAAGCCTGGAGCGTGGGGTCTCCTGGGGCCAGTGTGACAAACACTCAGCTGCCCTGTGAGACCGAAAATGAACGGCGCTGTCCCCGCTCAGGTCAGGGCAGGGCTGAGGGTGGGGAGGCCGGCAGGGGTCGCTGCCAACCGTGCTGAGGCCGGGGCCTCGGGCTGCAGGGGTCGCCTGGTCTGTGTTCCTGGGGAATCCCGCTCATCACAACCCGCTGGAGGTTTGCTCTGGTCTCTCAGCTGGACGGGCGCTCTGCCAAGATCCACAGGGCCCGCCATCCCTGTGCGGAGCCGGGGGTGGCAGGGGGAGCTTCCGAGGCCTGAGCCGCCCAGGACTCCCGCTGAGGGGGGCTCACGCCCAGCTCTTAAGGGGAGGCACAGGCCTTCTGCCTGACCAGGCCAGCCAGGAACCCCGGGTGGGCCATCCTACAGGCCTGCCCACTGCCCTGCGCGGCCCACCTGGCCAGCCCCCACACCAGCCGGAAGGGCCTCCCTCTCTCCTGAACTTCGTCAATGTCTCCTGAGCACCCCTATGTCCTGGGTGGGGCTCGGGGCCACAATACCTGCTGCCTGTTCCCAGGGGGAGGCTGCAGGTCAGGACAGCCAGGGCAAGGTGACCCCAACACACACTCACCCACCTATAGGAAGTCTTGTCAGAGGGGTCCAGGCCCGGACTCCAGAGCAGGCCCAGGCTGAGCTGGGTGGGCCCTTCGGCCTCCCTGGGCCTGTGAGAGAGGCCTGTGGTGGACAGGGCACCGGCCCACGGCTGCCAGCTGGTTACTGCGCCTTCCAAGGGGGCTGGGGTGCCCATGCGGGGGGGGGGGGGCGTGGCCTCAGCCAGGACAGTGGCAGAGCGGGACAGGTCAGAGGCAATTCCTCACCAGCCAGTCTCTCCGGGAGTCAGGACGGAGACCTCACAGCCCCGCTTGCCTCGTGCAGAAGCCTGACCGGCCCAAGATGGAGTCAGCGGCCCAAGATGGAGTCAGCTTGGCGGCTACAGACCTGCAGGCCCTGCCACACCTGGGCCTGTCCCCCTGCTTCCGCAGCTGAGTGGGAGGCCCACCTAGCCCGCGTCACAGCGTCACAGCGTCACAGCGTCACAGGGCAAGAGTCTCTCAGAAGAAAGAGTGTGCCAGGGCAGAGAGAGCTGCAGACCCCGGAGAACGGACAGCAGGGCCGAGCTCCCAGACAGAGAGCGAGCAGAGCTCCGGGAAACCCCAAAGTTGGTCCCAAGTGCTCAGGAAGCCCCAGAAATGTGGCGACTGTTAACCAGCGTCGCCGGAACGCATTCACTGGAAGCCGAGAAATGCCGGGTCCTTCCTTGCTGCAGAGGCAAGTCCTCCAGACTCCATGTCCCCCGGGGATAGGTGGCCACCGTGCCCCCCCCTGCAGGGCCCCGGGACATCCTGAAGATGCCTGGGCAAGGGGTCCGGCAGGGGAGGGGAGTCAGCGCTCAGGGTCACCCTCGAGGGCTCTGGGGACCCAGAAGCAGAGCAAAGAGCAGCTGGGAGCCCCGGAGCCTGTCCCAGAATGCACCAGGCCAGGCTGGTGCCTGCGGTGACCTGGGCGGGGGGCAGGATCTAGTCCAGATACCTGGGCTCACAGCCCCTTCCCGGGGTCTCTGGGTGCAGACCCTCTTTCCTGGAGGAGGCAGTGGAGGGAGGTGCTGTCGGCTGGGAGGAGGCTGGTGGACTCTTTCTTGGGGCGGGAGGGCAACCACCCAGCATCAAAGTCCCAGGGGAGCGAGCCCCCCCACCGGCCCTGGGAAAGCGTCCAGCAGCTGTTTGGGGGAACAACTGGAGGCCGGTCAGTGAGAGGCCAGGGGAGGGCCCGCCCCTCCCCTGTCCCCCCTGCCCCCCGGCCCTGCAGCCCCTGGGCCTCTGCCCGCCGCCAGGGTGGGTGGGGGTGGCCTGCCAGCCCGGGAGCCGCTGGGGCAGCGGGAGTGCAGGGCCGGGGCCAGCCGCCAGCGGGCCGCCAACAATGTGGTTTCAATCTAATTGTCCCAAAATATTGTTACAACACAAACCACGTGCCATCTACTCACCTGCAACTAATCAGCGGCAAAGCTACCGAATAAATCGGTTCCACACACGGGTCAGGCAGCCCCGCGCATGACCCGGCCGCCGGGCCAGCCGAGACCGTGCCGCTGCCGCCAGGGCCCGTTTCCTGTGGGGAGGAGAACCGCAGGGTAAGCAGGGGACAGAGAAAGGGCCCCTTTCCCACTCTGGGGGCCGAGCAGGGAGGGACAGCCCTTGATGTCACCATCAGCCCAGGCCCGAGAGGGTTAGCCGAAGCCCAGGGAGGCCTGTCCTCTCTCCACCCTGACCTCGAAGCCCCAAGCGGTGGTGCAGGCGGCTTTGCCCTTTGGGGAATATTTTCGTGTCCACAAGGCTAACAGCAAGACAGGCTTTGAAGCCGCCAAGGCCTCTTGGTGATCACTTTTTTTTTTTTTTTTTTGCGGTACTGGGGATTGAACTCAGGGGCATTCTACCTCCGAGCTATACCCCCAGCCCTATTTTTTATTCTTTATTTTGAAACCAAGTCTCACTAAGTTGGGGAGTACCTCACTGGGTAGCTGAGGCTGGCCGCGAACCCAGATCCTCCGGTCTCAGCCTCCTGAATGCTGGGATTACAAGCGTGCGCCACCACGCCCGGCTTCTTGGTGATCACTTGAGTGGTCCCTCCAACACGCTGAGCTGATGATGTGCCCTCCTTCCCTCCTGCCTTAGCCAAAGAGGAGACCGAGGCTCACAGAGGACCGCAGATGTTCCAGACCCAGGGCTGGTGGGCCGGGTCATCCGCACTAGGGTCCCCGACTGACTCCCTGCAACCCAGAAACCAGCCAGGTTGGACGCAGACCCTCATAAGGGAGTCTGGCAGCGGGGCCTGCCAGCAGGGATCGCAGGATATGGCCCAGGACCCTCCTCCTGGAGCCCGGGAGGCCTGCAGCAGCCCAGAGCTCGACCTCCTCCAGAGCCAGGAGGGAGGGCACACCAGAGCCCCGCCCAAGCAGACCCCAAACATGGCCGCAACCGACTCCAGCACCTGCGGCAGCTCGGGCTCCAGGAGGAAGGGGCCCTAGCAGCGAGGCTGTTAGACTGGCCTCAGGGCCGGCCCTCGCTGTAAGGGAAGCTGGAGCCTCAGGCCTCAGCGACTCGGGGATCCACCACAGCCCCGAGGTGCCACCGAGTCCCTGGTCTGTGCTGGGGGGCCTTCAGTGCCAGACCTGGGTTGTGCAAGGGCCCTGGGGCCAAAGCAACGGACCACGAACTCAGAGGCTTAAGACGCAGGCGTGGAGGGCTGAAGTCTATCCCCAGGCAGAGGCAGGCCTGGGTTCCTGCCCATCCAACCTCCTGGTGCTGGCTGGCCATTCTTGGCGTTCACTGGTTTCTGGAAGCATCGCTCCACACTCCACCGCTGCCTCTCCACGTCCCTCTCCCACCTCGAGCGCTTCCTCCCCTTCTCTTCTCTGCAAGGGCGTCTGTGGTTGGACTCAGGGCCCTCCCAAATCCAGACGCTGAGATGGTAAGCCGCTCGCTCGTTCCCCGGCGGCCCCGCTAGGGAATGGCCGACGCGCTGACGCCCGTGCTCTGCCGTAGAATAAAGCCAGCTGGGTCCCGTGACACCTGGCTACAGCAGGTGCCGAAGCACAGGCGCGGGTGCCTGGGGGGAGGGGAGCAAGCCAACACGGTGGCACACTTCTGTAATCCCGGTACTTGGGAGGCTGAGACAGGAGAATCGCAGGTTCGAGGCCAATTCAGCGTGAGGCCCTCAACAACTTAGTGAGACCCTATTTCAAGATTTAAAAATAAATCCGGGCTGGGCGTGGTGGCACACGCTTGTAATCCCAGCATTCGGGAGGCTGAGACCGGAGGATCCGGGTTCGCGGCCAGTCTCAGCTACCTAGTGAGGCACTCCGCAACTTAGTGAGACTCGGTTTCAAAATAAAGAATAAAAAATAGGGCTGGGGGTATAGCTCGGAGGTAGAATGCCCCTGAGTTCAATCCCCAGTACCGCAAAAAAAAAAAAAAAAAAAAAAAAGCCGGGCATTGTGGCGCACACTTGTCATCCCAGTACTTGGGAGGCTGAGATAGGAAGATTACAGGTTCGAGGATAATCTCAGCAAGTTGTGAGACTCTCATCAACCTAGTGAGACCCTGTTTCCAATTAAGAAATAAAATCAGAGCCGGGTGTGGTGGTGCACGCTTGTAATCCCAGGATTCGGGAGGCTGAGACCAGAGGATCTGGGTTCGCGGCCAGCCTCAGCTACCTAGTGAGGCCCTCTGCAACTTAGTGAGACCCGGTTTCAAAATAAAGAATAAAAAATAGGGCTGGGGGTGTAGCTCAGAGGTAGAATGCCCCTGAGTTCAATCCCCAGTACTGCAAAAGAAAAAAGAAATAAAATCGGGCTGGGGGTGTAGTTCGAAGGTAGAACACCTCTGGGTTCAATCCTCAGTACGGAGGGGAGAGCTGCGTCCCCAAGCGCCACCGCGGGCCCGGGTGCCCCGTGTCTGCACGAGAGTTGTTCCTCAGCCTCTGTGGGGCCACGTGCGCAGACTGCGCAGCCCAGAGTGGTCGTGGTGTGCCCCCGCGCCACACAGCAGGCAGGGACGGGAGGAGGAGCTGCAGGCTCACAGACGCCAAAGGCCAGGACCAGGGTGAGCCTCGGTGTGAGCCACCTGGTGGACCGCCCAGGCCGGCACTGGCAGGAGGTTTCCAGACGCCGGATGACAGGAGATGCCGGGCAGCACGGAGGAGGGTGCTGCTGACCAGGGACTCGGGGGCGGCCAGCGAGGCGGCTGCTCCTGCCCCGGGTGTGGGCAGGCGGGCGGCTCCAGGGCTGGCGACCAGGCTTCACCTTCTTCCTCATCCAGTCTTTGAATTGGAAGCGAAGTGGACGGAGTTGCTTTTCAACTCCCGCCAAAGCAGGGCCACCGGGCAGGGGACAGAGGATCGGCTGGGGACCCACGGCCCAGACAGCCCTCCCTGGCTCTCGAGGCCCTTCCTCCTTTTCTCATTTATTTTTGGTACCAAGGATTGAACCTGGGGGCATTCTACCCCTGAGTTACACTCCCAGCCCCTTTATTAATTATTATTATTGTTGTTGTTGTTGTACTAGGGATTTAACCCAGAGGCATTCTACCTCCAAGCTACATCCCCAGCCTGATTTTTTTTTATTTGTTATTTGGAAACAGGGTCTCACTAGGTTGCTGAAAGCCTCACGATGTTGCCGAGGCTGGATTTGAACCTGCGATCCTCCTTTCTCAGCCTCCCATCCCAAGTATTGGGATTACAAGCATGCACCACCATGCCCAGCCCAGCCCTTTATTTTGAAACAGGGTCTGGTTAAATTGCTGAGGCTGTCCTCTATCGTCCCCCACGCCGGACCCTCAACCGTGAGGCTCCAATGGAGACGATAACTGAATGTTGCTGGTTCAAACTTCTCTTTATTATACCTCTCTCTCTCTCTGGGATCGAGGACGCTACCCAAGCAGTAACAGTAACAGTAATTGTTCTCTTAACCCTAACAGTAGCCTCTCTCTAACCACAATCGTCTCTCTCACCCCACTCTCGTTCTCCGTAGCCGTTCCTCGCAATAGTACCTCTCCAACAAACCCCCAACAACCTCTCTCTCCAGCAACCAAACATCCACCAGCAACCTACCAACCACCAGCAATCAACCAACCTCTCCTCCCAAAACCTCTCTCTCCCACAGGAGGTGGAGGCTCTTAAAGCCGCGCAGGGCTTGGGCCACGAGGTGCCCGCATACAGCTCTCACCTGGGCAGGCCACGGGCCGGGCGTGCTGGTGCATGGGCTCTGGCGTGGGGCAGCCCCAGGATGTTACCACCTGCAGCCGCTTCTGGCGCTCTGCCAGGCACCATCTAGAGGCGAGGTCTTTCCGGCCGGGCTAAGACCCCAACAGTACTCAAGCCTCAATCCTCCTGTCTCAACCTCCCAAGTATTGGGGTTACAGGTGTGTGCAAACATACCCGGCTCCCCTTTTTTCTTCTCTTTCTTTTTGTGGTACTGGGGATTGAATTTAGGAGTATTCTACCACCAAACTACACCTCCAGCCCTTTTTCTGTCTTTCTTTTTTGTTTTGTTTTGTTTGTTTGCTTCTGAAACAAGGTCTTGCTAAGTTGCTTAGCTAAATTGCTGAGACTGGTCTCAAACCTGCAATCCTCCTGTTTCAGACTCCCACGTATTGGAATTACAGGTGTGTGCCACCATATCTGGCTTTCTTTTTTTGAATCTTTTTTTTTTTTATTTGCAGTACTGGGTGTTGAACCCGGGGGCATTCTACCTCCAAACTACATCCCCAGCCCTATTTTTTATTCTTTAATTTGAAACAGGTTCTCACCAAGTTTCAGAGGGTCTAAGTATCTGAGGCTGTCCGAGAACCCTGATCCTCCTGTCTCAGCCTCCTAAGTACTGGGATTACGAGCATGTACCACCACATCTGGCTTTTTAAATCTTTTTTACTGTTGTAAAATATATGTTATATTTCATACACAATATAAAACTATCCATTTGGACTTTTTTTTTTAGGTACTAAGAATCAAACCCCCAAGTGCAAGGCACACACTCTACCCTTGAGCTACACCCCTAGCCCTTTTCATTTCACTTGAGACACGGTCTCACTAAGTTGCCCAGGCTGGCCTTGAACCTGCGATCCTCCTGCCTCGGCCTCCTGAGTCACTGGGGCTACAGCGCCTGGCTTGAGCCATTTCTAAGCATACAGTCCACGGCGTTAAGACATTCACAACATTTCACAATTCTCATTACCTTCCCAGAGACAGAAACTCTGTCCCAGTTAAGCAATGGCTCCCCCCCTGCCCCCTGCTTGGTAACCTCTACTCTACTTTCTAACCCTATGAATTTGCCTGTTCTAGATATTTCGCCAGTAGAATCTTGCAATATTTGTCCTTTTTGTGGTACTGGGGATTGAATCCCGGGGAGTTCTACCTCTGAGCCACGCCCCCAGCCCTATTTTATTTTTTAGCATGAAACAAGGTCTTACTAGGTTGCTGGGAGTCTCGCTACATTGTCCAGGCTGTCCTGAAACCTGCAATCCTCCTGTCTCAGCCTCCCAAGTACTGGGATTACCACGCCGGGCTACGTTTGTCCTTTTCGGTCTGAATCCTTTCACTTACATAATGCCCTCAAGGATCATTCATGTTGTAACGGGCATCTGAATTTCCTTCCTTTTTATGGCTGAGTAATATTCTGTTGCTTGGATACACTGTGCTTTGTTTCTCCATGAGTTTTCGGATGGGCACATGGGTGCTTCTGCCCTCTGGCTCCTGTGATGGTGCCGTGGTGACCAGTGAGTGACGTGCACGAGTTCAAGTCCCAGTTTCCACTCCTCTGAGAGGAGCCACAGGCGCAGCACTGCTGAGTCACGGGATAATTCCATGTTTGACTTTTTTGTTTTGGTACTGGGGATTGAACCCAGGGGCATTCTACCTCCAACATCCCCAGCCCAGTTTTATTTCTTATTTGGAAACAGGGTCTCACTAGGTTGCTGAAAGCCTCGTGAAGTTGCCGAGGCTGAATCTGAACCTTCGAGCCTCCTGTCTCGTTATTGCAAACAAAACAAAAAGAAATAAAACAAAAATAAAAATAAAGCCGGGCGTGGTGGCGCACGCTTGTAATCCCAGCATTTGGGAGGCTGAGACCAGAGGATCCGGGTTCGCGGCCAGCCTCAGCTACCTAGTGAGGCACTCCGCAACTTAGTGAGACCCTGTTTCAAAAATAAAGAATAAAAAAAAATAGGGCTGGGGGTATAGCTCGGAGGTAGAATGCCCCTGAGTTCAATCCCCAGTACCACAAATAAATAAATAAAAATAAAAATAAATGGGTCTGGGAGTAGCTTGGAGGTAAAATGCCCCTGGGTTCAATCCCCAGTACCACAGCAGAAATAAATAAATAAATGCTGAGACTGGCTTCAAACCAGTGATCCTCCTGTCTCAGCCTCCCAAGTACTGAGATTACAGGTGTACACCACCATGCCTAACTACTATTTCTTCTTCTTCTTCTTTTTTTTTTTTTGCAGTACTAGGAATTTTTTTTTTTTTTTTTTTTTTTTTTGGTACTGGGGATTGAACTCAGGGGCATTCTACCTTTGAGCCCTATTTTTTATTCTTTATTTTGAAACCAGGTCTCACTAAGTTGTGGAGTGCCTCACGAGGTAGCTGAGGCTGGCCGAGAACTCGGGTCCTCTAGTCTCAGCCTCCCAAACACTGGGATTACAAGCATGCGCCACCATGCCTGGCTTGCAGTACTAGGGATTGAACTCAGGGGCATTCTACCTCCGAGCTACACCCTCAGCCCTATTTTTTTATTCTTTATTTTGAAACCAGGTCTCACTAAGTTGCAGAGTGCCTCACTAGGTAGCTGAGGCTGGCCTTGAACCCGGATCCTCCAGTCTCAGCCTCCTGAATGCTGGGATTACAAGCGTGCGCCACCACGCCCGGCTTCTTCTTATTATTATTATATTAATTTGTGGTGCTGGGGATTGAATCCAGAGTCTCAGGTATGCCAGGCAAGTGCTCCACCACTGAGCTATACCCCAGACCAACCCAGTTTTCTTCTTTGCAAAGGAAGATACGACCGTCCCAGGCCAGGGGGGATCTGCGGGGTGCAGAACACTCAGGAAGCCCCCGCAGGTGAAAGTCGGAGCTGGGGCTGCACCTCTGGGTCTCAGCTCTGCGGTCTCCAGCTCCTCCACACCGTCAACGGGGGACAAAAGAGCACCCGAATCTCCGGAGCAGAGGAGGTGCGGCGGGAAGCCAGCACTCCATCCTGGACGAACAATGGCCCACAGACCCTTGCCTGGCCCCGTGAGTCTCAGCACTTTGCCCAGCTCAGCCCTCCCTCGGAAGGACCCTCCGTGTGTCCAGGGCAGGGGTAGGGCCCTCTGGAGGGCTGGACTCACTGCCCAGGGAAAAGGGACCCAGGGCCTGGAAGAGGGCCCGTCAGACCCGGGCGTGCTGGTCGCTGGCTGACTGGTGGGGTGGGGGATTCTCGGCTATCTGGGCCAGGGGGCTGGGTGGCTTCTCTCTGCAGGGGCGCTGTCTGCATTTCCCTGCAGGGCTGCAGCACGCCTTCCCCATGGCCAAGTGTGTGTCCCCCTTGATTGGAAGCCCCCACGCTGGGCTCTCTTACTGTGATCCTGCAGGTTGCTGGGAGCTGGAAAAGTTTAAACTGGGCGGGTTCTGAGCAGCTGGAAGGCACCTGGGATGAGCAAAGGGAGGCAGAGAGAGAGGAGACGGAGAGCCAAGGGCAGGCTGGGGTCACTTTCTGCACTGGGCAGAGGCATGGAATGGGGGAGGGGCTTGGCCAGGAAGGGGTGCATCTGACAGGCCTTTCCAGGGAGGCGCTGGGGTGGGCTGCAGGGAAGCCAGCTTGTCGTCCCCCTTGGCCTGCTCACTGTTACGGGGCAATGGGACCCCAGGCTGCCTGGCAAGGGGGCTTCAGGGGCCCAAGGCCTTCCAACGTTGGGCAGGGGGCTCTGGGCTCTCCTGGAGGGACTGCGCCCTGGGGGTAGCCCTTTCCCAGGTTATGCCCGCGGGGCCCCAGTCCCTCTGCGGGCTCCGCAGTTTCCAAAAGAGGTTGGCCTTCTCCCAGACCAGACGCGCCTGCCTGACGTGCTCCACAGATGGCCTCAACAAACTTTAAAACACACACAATTTATTTTAGCATGCATGAGAAAAAAACAAAAAACAAAAAAAACACCACACACTAAGCCTGCATTTCACAGACATTAACACCCTGCACAAGATCAAGTCAGGAAAAAGAAGAAGAAAAAAAAAAGTCCGTGAAATCCCAGAAGGCGGTCGAATAGATGGACAGAGGTGTGAGGAGCCGCCCCGCCCCCTTTCCCACCGCGCAGGCGCCCGGCTGGCGCTCTGCCCTCACCTGGCTAGCGGGGGGGGGGCGGAGGCGGGGCCAGGCCGGAGCTCCTCCCCTTCGCCAGTATGGGCTTCGCAGGCCCGCGACAGTGTGCCGGTTTTTCCTGTTTGTCAGGCCGGCGGGCAGGCTGGACGTGAGTGACTCACGCGGACCCGGCCCAGCTGCCGCCCGGTGAAGTAAGAAAGCAGATGGCAAACCCCACCCCGGGCCTGCGGCGGGACAGGTGTGGCCGGCCGCAGCCCCCGCCCCGCCCACACAGGCCCCGGGCCAGAGTGTCTGGGCCGGCTTGGCGCTGGCCCAGGCTCTGAAACACCCGCCGCCTCTCCGGCTTGGTTGCTGGTTGCCACCTGCCTCGGCCTCTTGGTCGCTGTGTGTCTTCAGGAAGGTTGCACTAGCTCTCTGGGTACAAGCTGCTGCTTGCTTTTTTTTTTTTTTTTTTTTTTTTTGTACTAAAGGTTCAACCCAGAGGCATTCTACCTCTGAGGTGCATCCTTAGCCCTATGATTTCTTTTTTTTTTTTTTTTTCCGATACTGGGGATTGAACTCAGGGGCATTCTACCTCCGAGCTGTACCCCCAGCCCTATTTTTTATTCTTTATTGTGAAACAGAGTCTCACTACCTTGCGGAGGGCCTCACTAGGTAGCTGAGGCTGGCCTCAAACCCGGATCCTCCGGTCTCAGCCTCTCGAATGCTGGGATTACAAGCGTGCGCCACCACACCCGGCTCCTTATTTTTATTTTGAAACAGGGTCTCAGTAGGTTGCTGAGAATCTCAGCTAAAGCTGTCCTGGTACCTGCCATCCTCCTGTCTCAGCCTCCCACCAAGTAAGGAAATTACAAGTATACACCACCACACCCAGCTCAATTTATTGTTTGTTTGTTTGTTTTGGATACTGGGGATTGAACTCAGAGGCATTCTACCTCCAAGCTACACCCCCAGCCTAATTTTATTTCTTATTTGGAAACAGGATCTCACTAGGTTACTGACAGTCTTGCTAAGTTGCCGAGGCTGGGTTCGAACCTGTGATCCTCTTGTCTCAACCTCCCAAGTACTGGGATTACAAGGGTGCGCCACCACACCCGGCTCAATTTGTTATTTTGAAACAGGGTCTCACTAAGTTGCTGAAGCTGGCCTCGAACCTTTGATCTTCCTCTCTCAGCCTCCCAAGTCCTAGGACTACAGGTGTGTGCCACTGCAGCTGGCTCATGGGCCTCAGCTTCTTGCTTCTGGAAGGTTCATCAGTTCCACAAGTATTCATGGGCTTCTGAGACCCGGGGCCCCTGCCTCCTACGGCCCAGAAGCCCAGGCACCCACAGCGCCCTTACCTGGGGCGGAGGGAGGTTCTGGGCCTGGACCCCAGGTCTGTCACATCATCAGATCGCCCTGGTGGAGGGGCCAGGAATGCTCTTGTGAGTGGGTGGTCCCTTTCTGGGGGGCCCCGTCCTGGGGGCTGCCTTGAGAGCCCAGTAACCCTGTTTCCCCTCTCCAGTATTCAGCCGAGATGTCCTGGGGAGGCGGGGGGGGGGAGGTCCTGGCAGCACAGAGAGGGACCTGCCCAGGAGCCCCACAGCACCAGGACACCCAGAGTCCCAGGAGCCACCACGCCTCGCCTTGGGGGAGAAAGTCGTAGGATGAGGCAGAGAACCAAGGAGCAAAGGCTGCAGCCCCGGGCATGGCACTGGACCCCTGCAGCAAGCGGGGCAGGGTGAGGCCCAGATGATGGGGTGCACATCGCCGCCCCCAGCCCCCCCAGTGCCGAAAGCCCCTCTGAGCTGCCACCAGCAGCACCTGGCAGGACCTGAATTCAGAACAAGCGCCCATGGCTCTCGGGACCCAGCGAGTTTGACAATCCTGGGATCCAGCGCAGCCATCATTTCCAGGGAAGTGCAAGCTCTCCTTCTGAGCCCGCTGGCACTGCCCAGGGACACACAGAGGAAGGGGATCCCGTGCTGTGGGTGTCAGGCCCAGCAGGGGAGGCCTGATGGCTGGCACAGCCCCGGCTGGGGGGGCAGAAGAGGCCTGAGCTAGCCCCAGCCTGGAACTCTGGGGGTGGGGGGGGGCGCCTCCACCTGCTTTGACTCTGGTGCAGAGAAGAGGCCCTGGAAAGGTTGCCAGGCTGGCCCTGGGCCCCTGCCTGGACGGCTGGACCTTGGGGAAGGCAGAGGCCACAGAGAGCGAGGCCCCATGTCTTTCTGTTGGGGCTGAGGACTCTGTCAGGCATTTGCAAAGCAGATCAAAGGCAGGAGAAAGGGAACCCCCCTGCTGGGCGGGGCCCCCTAGCCCTGGAGGAGGCCAGGGGAGGCTTCTTCAGGCTGATTGGGATCTTGAGGGGCAGGGGGCCCCCCAGCCCACAGCCAGGCTGGGCAGCAGACTCTAATGAGCAGAGGTGGCTGGAGGCTCCCCTCTGTGCAGTCAGTTCTGAAATGCGGACAGCCCGGGGGCGCCCCCTCACTTAGGGCTGATTGGGTCTTGGCTCAGAATCTGGATGTCCTGTCCGCGGCAGCAAAGGGCTGTCGGCGGCAGTCCCCCACAGCACAGGGAGAGCCGGGGAGCAGGGTGGCGCGGTTCCGGGGACCTGTGTCAGCCTGGGGCCTGGCTCTGCTCTCCCCCGCTGTCGGCCTTGGGCAAGCCACGTCCACTCGGTGGTCTCCGAGTCTGAGGTCTGGATTCGCCAGCGTGAAGTGCAGTGACTGCAGTAGCCCTCAGGGGCACCTCTGCTCTGTTCCGGAACCCTGGGGCACGTGGGCGACAGACAGCCGGGCTGGGGGCTCTGATGCTCGGAGCGTCCTGGCACCTACTCAGATGCCCGGGGACCCGGGGCAGGAGGCCTGTGTGGGGATCTTGCCCATATCCCTTGGGCCTGCTGCCTGCAGAACCAGGGCCAGCCCCCCACCCCCGACAGATGGCCTTGGGCGGTGTTTAAATTCCTGACGCCTCAACTTTCTCTTCCATGAAATGGGAATGATGATAGTATACAGGGTCCCCAACTTTCCATGGTTTGATTTAATGACACCTGACTTTATTTATTTATTTATTTTGCGGTACTGGGGATTGAACTCGGGCATTCTACCTCTGAGCTACACCCCCAGCCCTATTTTTTAGTCTTTTTTTTTTTTTTTTTTTTTTTTTTTTTGCGGTACTGGGGATTGAACTCAGGGGCATTCTACCTCCGAGCTATACCCCCAGCCCTATTTTTTATTCTTTATTTTGAAACCGAGTCTCACTAAGTTGTGGAATGCCTCACTAGGTCGCTGAGGCTGGCCGCGAACTGGGATCCTCCAGTCTCAGCCTCCCGAATGCTGGGATGACAAGCGTGCGCCACCACACCCGGCTGACACCTGACTTTATAAGAGTAGGAAAGTGATATGCTTTCTGTGTCAAATGCACTTTGGGAACCAGGTGCAGTGGTGCACGCTTGTCATCCCAATATTTGGGAGGCTAAGACAGGAGGATCACAGGTTTGCAGCCAGCCTCAGCTACTTAGTGAGGCCCTCTGCAACTTAGTGAGACCCTGTTTCAAAATAAAGAATAAAAAATAGGACTGGGGAGGTAGCTCAGAGGTAGAATGCCCCTGGGTTCAATCCCCAGTAACACACACACACACACACACACACACACACACAGAATTACAATTGGACTGGGGGTGTAGCTCAAACATAGAATGCCCTTGGGTTCATCTCCACTACCACAAAAAACAAACAAACAAAACCGCACTTTGAATTTTGATCTTCTGTGCTAGCAGCCTGCAGGGCGATCCTCCCCACGTCCCCGGCGGTGACAGCAAGCAGAGGCTCCCAGTCAGCCAGGCCATCAGGAGGGGAACCGGCAGCGGCACTCCGCAGTGCGCCCAGTTTGTGGCTCGCAACGTTGTCCATCTGAAACGGGCTTCTCTGGATGCGCCTCCCCTGCGGCGGAGGCCCACCTGTAAGAGGCCACGTGTCCTACGGCCCTGTACGCCAGGAAGACCGTGTGGCTTTTGGCACAGGAGACAGGTGTGTTCTGGGGAATCTGCCATGGGCCGTAGCCCTGGTCTCCTTTTCTGGAATTTTAATGCCTGGCCAAGGTGTCCTCCTAGGGGCTGTTGCCATGGAGACCAGGACAGCACTCTCCCCCACTGAAAGCCCCAAATACTCGCTCAGGGTTAAGGTAGCCAGAGTCCATTTCTGACACTTGCAAAAAATATTCGTATAAGGCTATACGAATAAAAAGCACTTTTGCATATCCGTTTTGTCTCACTTCTTTCTCTCCCTTTATTTTTTATTTCTTTATTTATTTTTGCGGTACTGGGGATTGAACTCAGGGGCATTCTACCTCTGAGCTATACCCCCAGCCCTATTTTTTTTTTTTAATTCTTTATTTTGAAACAGTTGCGGAGGGCCTCACTAGGTAGCTGAGGCTGGCCTCAAACTCAGATCCTCTAGTCTCAGCCTCCCAAATGCTGGGATTACAAGCCTGCGCCACCACACCCGGCTTCTCCCTTTATTTAAAGAAGCTGAAAGCCGGGCACAGTGGCGGGTTCCTATAATCCTACCCACTACTTGGGAGGTTGAGACAAGAGGATCACTGGTTCAAGGCCAGCCTCAGCAAGTTAGTGAGGCCCTCAGCAACTTAGCAAGACCCTGTTTCCAAATTTAAAAAAGGCTGGAGATGTAGCTCTGAGGCAGAATGCTCAGAGGTACAATCCCTAGTACCAAAAAAAAAAGTTGCTGAAATTTCGTGTCTGTTATATGTACCAAGGCATTTGCACCTGGCTTGAGCATCCAATGCCTCAGGACAGGAAACATCCACAGACAGTCCTACTAAGTGCCACACTGCCTACAAAAGTCCGTTGTCTCTATAATCCTTGAGGGTCGCCCCTCCCCAGTCCCCCGCTGAGTCCTAGTGAGGTTCTCCCATGGGGAATAGCATGGTCTCCCTCAGTCTCCTTGCATATAGAACAACAGATCCCAACTCCCTTCCATTTTAACACTGGCCTATTCATTCACTTATTTATTTATTTGGTGCTGGAGATTGAACCCAGGGCATTCCACCTCTGGGCTATACCCCCAGCCCTGTTTTTTTATTCTTTATTTTGAAACAGGGTCTCACAAAGTTGTGGAGGGCCTCACAAAGTAGCTAAGGCTGGCTGCGAACCTCCAATCCTATTGTCTCAGTCTCCCTAGTACAGGGATTACGAGTGCACCACCAGGCCCAGCTAGCAAGGCCCTTTCTAAGCATCCAGAGCAGTCGTCCTGCAGAACGGCCCTCCATTTGATTTTCTTGATGCTCCACGTGGCCCCATACTGGTTAAACACCCAGCCAGGGCGTCACACAGGTGACACTGGAGCCACCCAGGGGAAACCCAGGCTTTAAGAGGCAGCTGCCCACCTGCCATTCGAGGGCTCCGAGGGCCTCATCCCTGGCTCCGTCCCCGCCTCACCCCAGGCCTGGATGGCCGGGCCCCCACGTGGAGTGACGGCTCTCTTCTTCTTCTCTTTCTTCTTCTCCTTCTCCTCCTCCTCTTTCTTCTTCTTCTTCCTCCTCCTCCTCCTCTTTTTTTTCTTTGCAGTACTGGGGATTGAACCCAGGGGCATTCTACCTCCAAGCTCCACCCCCAGCCCTATTTTTATTCTTTATTTTGAAACGAGGTCTCACTAAGTTTCGCAGAACCTAAATAGCTGAGACTGTCCGTGAACCTGGATCCCCCAGTCTCAGCCTCCCAAGCGCTGGAATTACAAGTGTGTGCCACCACGCCCGGTAGAGTGGCAGCTTTCTGCGCACAGATTTGATGCTTATGTGGACTCGGGCTCCTTGAGGGGAACTCACCTTTTGCTTCACCCCTGAGTTGACCGGGGCCTCCAGGGAGCAGAGATGTCTGCAGGGGGGTGTAGAGAGCAGGCAAGACCACAGCCCAGGCCCTAAGCTCCTTCAGGGTGTCTGACCCCAGCTCAATCCTCAGACCAAGGAGTGCGGCTGGGCTCAGGCTGGGGTCCTGGGAGGGCCCAGTGCAGCCCCAGGAGGCCCAGACCGGAATCCAGGAAGATGGGAAGGGTCCTGGCTGAGCCTGGAGCACAGGGAGACCCTGAGGCCCGGGCGGTATAGGAGGAAGGCAGGGCCCGCTCTCTCCCTTCCTTCTCCAGCCTGCAGTGCTGGAGAGCCAGGGGAGGGGTCTGTGGTTTTCCAGGGTGGAGTCCCATGGGGGGGGGTGCATGACAGAAAAGGAGCCCTGAACTGGGCGTGGTGGCGCACGCTTGTAATCCCAGCATTCGGGAGGCTGAGACCAGAGGATCCCTGTTGGTTGGTGCAGACCGGGGCTTTGGGGGCCTCTGGAAGGCCTGTAAGTCGCTGTCAGAGCTGACCATGGGTGTGCTA
>PVLC010003383.1:0-16094 GCA_004027655.1 Graphiurus murinus | reverse complement strand
CCCAGCCCACCTGCCCAGAAGCCACCTGTGAGACGCTGGCCTCAGGGCCAGCCTCCCAGGATCAGAGCAGGCGGGAGCAGGGCGTCCCAGCCCGGCCAGCGCAGCCCGCCCCTCCTGCCTGGCGCTTCGCTGGAATCAATAAACAAGCGTAGGAACAAATTCCATTTTGGTGAAAGCATCGCTGGAGCGCGGGTTCCCAAGCCCAGGATCCGGTCCGTGGCCAAGGCCTGGAACCCGGGGTCCCGGCACAGCTGGCTCACGCACCTGTTAGGGTGCGCCCCGACGGGAAGCGGGGCCGCATGCCTGCCAGCTGCCGGTCACCTCGGTTCCCAGGGGGGTCCCCCACAGGCCGACTCCGCCCTTATGAAGAACCCCGAGATGTGGCCTGGGAAAGGCACCCCAGGCCTGGGACGGGGACGTAAGGTCACAGAAGACAGAGGCCAGCTGACTCCCAGAGGTTTAGGACCGGTAACACCACTGTCTGGATTCTCAGGCTGTGGGTTGGTCTGGAATGGAGGGAAATCAGGGAGAAAGGATGGAGTCGGGAAGGCCGGGGTGGGCAGAAGCATCCTCCAGAGCTTTCCCGAAGCCGGGATCACCGCTGTCTGCCGGGATGGTACCCAGGCCCTGTGCACAGAGGCCTCCAGCCACCTCGGCCCAGGCGGGTAGAGGAGGAGTAGACGGAAGTCCCCGAGGTCCCACCCGAGCTGATGCTACTAAGGAGCTGCCAGATGGGCAGGTCCGGTATGGTCTAACCAGGGCCTGGCCCGGCCCTGAGGGAGGGGACGTGGTCAGGGCACGCTCGTCCCCGGCGATGTCTGAGCACAGCCTCATGGTGGCCTGGCCCTGTCCAGGCCCCAGACCTACCTGCGGGGTGAGGCGTGAGTTCCTCTCTGAGAAGCTGCCTCCCCAGTGTACCTAGCCCAGGAAGCCGGGTCAGCTGCCCAGCGGGGGTCACAGGCATCGGCCTGGGCAGGAGAGACCTATCAGGTGGGATAATGACTTCAATCTGTAAACTGTCAGGTCTCGGACAAGGGTGTGTTTCCCAACTAGATGATCTGATTCAAATCCTGCTGTGCAGCCTTGGGCAGATACTGACCTTCTCTGGGCTCATGTTTTTAATCTGTAATGTCATTTCCATGGTCTCACAGCCATGGGGCTCCAGAGTGCTATTGCTATAAAGGTACCAAGTCCAGGTACTGGCCAGTGCTGGCTTCCCCTCTGTCCTTCCTCACATCCCTGAAGCCAAAGGTCAAAGGAGCTTGGCAGCCTCCATGGAGCTGGTACTCCAGCCAGCACAAGCCCACCAGCCGAAGCCAGGCCCGCTGCAGAGAGGCAGGAAGGGCCCCACCCACCCACCCCCCACCCCCGCTGACCCGGCTCATCTGCTCCCCGGGGAAACATCCAGGTGCAGCCGGGAGACCGTCTTTGCCTTGGAAAACATCGCTCAGGCGCCACCATCCCTCATCCAACTTTCGGAGCGACTCGTCGGAGGCTGATGGACCCCTGGCCACCCCTGGTCAGAACCATCTGGGTCCTCAGTGGGCGTACCTGCACCCCCAGGCTGGGCTCCTGGGTCCCCCCCAAGGGCCTCTGAGAACCCGTCCTGACGGCCCCAGCTGACTGCAGCCAGGGTCTGTTGGGGACCCAGCTGTCACTCCTGGGGCACAGAAGCCCGAGCCCCCCCCCAACCTCCCCCCTGCACTGAGGGGAGTCCTGTGTGACATGGCCCAGACTGCCGGGGACCTGGAGCAAGGTCCACACCATCTCCCCTCTGCCTCGGAGGACCAGCAGGACCCAGGACACTTGTCTCTGGAAGGAGGGGCTCCAAGGGGGTCAGCAGGTGACCCTGCCCAGCCCCCCCGGCCTCTCCTAGCGTCCTCGCAGGCTCCTTCCCTGGGGACCTGATGACCTGGAACACGCAGCAGGGCCTCTCCTTCCGGAGACCGCGGGGCTTTCCTGGGTCAGTGACAGAGCCTAGCTGGACGCACCCAGAGGACCTGCTGGACCCGGGCCATAGGCCAGAGGAACTGGCCGCCTGGCTTGGGGATGGGGAGGAGGTGCAAGGATGGTTCAAACCCTCTCCAGGCGACCCCACCCCTGATGTTGTTGCACCCAGCACTGGGGCCCCGGAGCTGCTAAACCATGTGGGGGATCCCTCGTCCCCCGAATAGCTCATTCCTGTAATGGCTTTTCTAGGGTCCTCTGCTGCACCCAGGCCCCCTCCTCCCAGCTGGCCTGATTAGCAACGAGCGCAACACCAGGAAAATTATTAATTTCCATCCCTCAAGTTTACTTCTGGGAAAGTTTGCCAATTAACTCAGCAGGCTGAGGCTCCCAGAATAAGAGGGAGAGGGAGGCGGCAGCCCAGGACGGTCCTGGGGGGCGGGGTGGGGGGAGGCACCAGGTATAGATTCCAGCAGCAAGAGGCAGGAGGGTCAAACAGGGCCCGGGCCACTAGCCGGAGAGGCCTGAAGGGAGGCTGGGTGGGAGGAGGCTGCCCTTGCCACCCTGGCCGGCCGTGGCCCAAGAGTTACGCGGGGCGCAGGGCCGCCCTGGGGGTGCCGTCCTGCAAACCTGCTGTGTGTGGGGGGGGGCGGCTGACGGCGCCTACGTGCAGATGCTGGTCTAGACTGTTTGAAGGGAGGACGGTGTGGTGCATCTGCAGATGCTCTGACCTCCATCGCCAGGGTGTCTTGGAGTCTTCAGGATGCCCCACCCAACGGTTCCCAGCTCTGGCCCTGGCCCCTCACACTCTCTCTTCTGTTCATTCGTTTATTCATTTTACGGCGTTGGGGATGAACCCAGGGTTCACATGAGCTCTACCCCCAGCCCCGTCTTTCCCTGATCTTTGGTGGAAGCTGGGCCCCGCCTTGGGTGCTGGGCCAGATTCTCCAGCGCGGCGTCCTCACCTGTCTGATCTGGGCCAGCGGTGGCTTGTTTCAGCTCAGTAGTCCCTAGGGCCACAACGCTGCTGTCCCCATCTGGTTCTGGCGGCGCTCTGAGGTCTGCGTGTGGCTGGGGAGGGGACAGAGGGGCAGTGCTCTGTCCTGGCCTAGGGACCGAGCCGAGTCCTGCAGAGGACGCAGAGAGGCAGGCGCCAAGTGCGGGAGGCCAAGGAGACACCTGCAGAGGCCATCGGGGGCCCTCGGGCCTCGGCGTTGCATATGGTGCCCTGGACCCTCTGGAGGCCGGAAACATCCAGAATCCAATTCACCAAGGGAGGATTCGCAAGGCCCGGCACAAGGGGCTGGGAGGTCTCCTGTCGGTGTGTGTATGTGTGCGGGGGGGGGGGGGGGGTCTCCAGCTGCTCCCAGACCAGCAGCCCATGGGGTGGGAGGCCATCCACTGTGCCCGGGGTCCCAGGGTCCCTGGGGGACAGTCCTACTCAGCTGGCTTCCGGATGTGTGGCTCAGGAATGCTTCCCTCGGCCATTCAGCAGTGGCCGGGCAGAGGGCAAGGCGACCGCGAGGCCTCTCTCCGCTTTTTAAAGGGCAGCCCATAATAGTCGCCTCCCGAGGGCCTCAGGCCGGGGCTGCACGTCCAGCCGCTCAGGTTCATCTCTTCTCTGGTTGCTCCCAAGGGGGGAGCTTTGGCTGTACCCCTCCACCATGCCCTCACAGTCCCCACCAAGTCCCAGGAGCACTCAGAAACATAAATTAAAACAAACTGCATTTTAAAAATCACAAACAGGGGCCATTTTATTTTATTTATATATATATATATATATATATATTTTTTCGGTACTGGGGATTGAACTCAGGGGCATTCTACCTCCAAGCTACACCCTAAGACCTATTTTTTATTCTTTATTTTGAAACTGGGTCTCACTAAGTTACGGAGTGCCTCACTAGGTAGCTGAGGCTGGCCTCGAACCTGGATCCTCCGGTCTCAACCTCCCGAATGCTGGAATTACAAGCGTGCGCCACCACGCCCAGCTGCTCTTTTTTTTTTGGAACAACCATTAATGAAGTGTAGTCTCTGCCGCCCTGACTACCTGAAGTTCAATTCCTGCGGTCCACGCAGGCTGGGGGAGCTGCGTGTCACATCCACATGCTTGGCCTAACACACGCGTAACTAAATGTCAGAACGCAGGGCCTGGGTGCAGGCCGGGCCGGCTGACCTCGACAGGGCAGGTCCCGGAGGCTACAGCGTGAGGCTCTCCTGGTGGCGGTGAGTCAGGGATCCTGGGGACACCTGGGCACGAAGATGCCTCTTCTGCTGTGGGAGGACCGGCAGGGGTCCAGACCCACTGGCCTCACCTTCCTGGCCAAGCGGCCTGTGCAGGGCGGGCAGGAGGCATAGGCCTGGGCTCCCTGGTGGTTCTTCCACACACATGCACCCTATCTGATACCCGGGAGGCCCAGACCAGCTGCACACTGCCAGACCCCTGGCCGGCCTGGCTTTCGGGGTCTCCTTGCCTACTGGTGGAGCAGCCAGGAGGGCCAGCCCCCTTCCCACTGGACAGTCCTCCGGAGTGCGCTGAGCCAGAAGCGGGTCATGTCTGTGGTTAGTACCAGGGTTACTGATTCCTCACAGACAAGGGGCCAGCAGTACCCCCCCCCCCCAACCACTGCTCAGCCTGGGGAGGGGGGGCAGCAGCGGCCGGGCTGCCCAGGGAGGGGCTAGGGAGGAACCCAAAGCCCAGCAGAGTCCCTCTGCAGCCCCCTCCTCTGTTGCCAGGGCCCAGAGCCTCTTAATCTTTAACTGCTTCTGGGCTAGTGCTGACCCCAAGGCATATCAGAGCAGGCTTGGGGGGAGGGGACGCCGCTTCTCAATACTGAGCAGCTCCTTGGGATGGAGGACTGGGAAGAGGTGCTTTAAAGAGGGTCCTGGTGAGTGGTCAGTCACCTGCAGGACTTGGGACAGGACACCATGTCCCCCCCTGCACCCTCTCATGCTGGAGGACACCACTAAGATCTTCCCAGTCCCCAGAGGCGTGACCTAGGAATGACCAGGGCCACGAGGGCGCAGACCCTCCGCTCCAGGCGTGGGTAGATTTAGGGCCCTGTCGGTTGCAAGGGCAGCTAAGGAGGGGGCTGGGTGGGGCAGGGGAGGCGGCCCCCCACGGCGGCCCCAGGGCCAGGACAGTCCCCGGAGAAAGCGGGGGAGGGGGCTTCCTCCAGAAATCCGCTGGGCTATTGTTGCCCTTTCGGAGGAGGCCAGGGAATGTTTCCAGGAGACTGTGACAAGCAAAAATAATAATAATAACGCCCCTCCCCCAGCAGCAGGAATTCTGGAAAAAACAGCTGCCGCCGTTATCCGCCGGAGGAAAAAACAAGGTCAGGCGCTGAGAAGATTTAATTTAAGGCGCGCCCCCGCAGCCCGCCGGCCACGCAGCGGCACGCACGCGTCCTCCCCGCGCGGGGCCGGAGCCTGTGCGGGCAGCGGCGAAGGGCCGGGGCCACCAGGGCTCCCGGGGCTGCCCAGAGCGGCCAGGGGAACCGGTGGACAGCGCCCCGGCCGCCTCCCGCCCCCAAGGGCAAAAATCAGTCTCCCCCAAAGACCCCAAATGGGAGGGGGCGCCGACCTTAATCAGGAGCGTCGGCACGGGGGCCTCCGAGACCCCGGTTCCTGCCAGGCCCGCACTCGGGTGGCACGCAGTGGGGCTGCAGTCGGCTCCCGGCGGGCTGGGCGCGCAGGGCTTTGCACCGAACGGCACGGGAGCTGAGCGAGGACGCGCACGGGGCCCTGGGCGCGCGCCTCCTGCGCCCCACGCGCCGGCCAGGGCAGCCATGCGGTCGCCCGGGTGGACGGAGGCTCCCGGGCCCCAGGAGTGCGAGGGGTGCCCCGAGCCCCCGGGGGGCCGTGCTGAGAACTCGGCCGTTTCGGATGGAGCTGAAGAGCGGCGGGGCCGTGGCTTGGGAGGTCACCGGCTGGACTCTGCCGCCGGGCCCCCTAGCCCCCCACCCGCGGGAGCTCGGGCCCCCCGCGGAATCCAGCACACACCAGTCCTTCTCGGCTTTTCCCAAACTGGGAGATTGGGGGTGAGCAGGAAGGATGCGGGGGGAGGGGATGGGGTCGAACCCGTTGGGTTTTCACTTTTAAAAATTATATATTTTATGTCACAATCGCTTTTCGTTAAGACCACAAACATCCAATTTGGCTTGGCGTAATAAAATCAGTCGGAGCTCCCTTAAACGGAGCCATTGCGGAGAATTAAGTTGTGAAATCTAATCTATTATATCCATAAAGGAGAATGCTTTCATTGTAAATTCAGGTTATAAAGAAACTATACCTGGGCCGCCAGCCTTCCTTTCGGATTTGCTACTTGAAAGCTTATCAAATTACTTCAAAATGTTGGGCTACCATCCCCATATCTCATGGCAACAAAAATTAAATGTGGCAACATTTCTTTTAATAGTAGGAAAGGTCAGAAAAGACCGCCCGCCGCAACAAGGAGATACAATTAAAAAAAGAGAGAGAGAGAGAGACACCCTGCCCCCCCCTTCTGTGCACTGGGAAGAGTTCTTACTATTTTCTCAATTAATTCGAGTTAAAAAAAAAAAAAAAAAAAGACTTCAAGTTCTCTCCCGCGCCCAGGCGAGAGGCATGTGAGCCGCAGTCCCGGGTGGATCGCACGTGAGTCCCACAAACCTAGGACACAGTGGCCCGGACCTGTCGAGAGGCCTGGCCGGCCGGGGCCGCCGCACACCTGCAGGGCCGGCGCCTCTGAGCCCGCTCCGCCGGGCCCCAGCCCCCAGCCCGAGGGCGCCCCGCTGGGCCCAGCAATGGCCGGGCCAGACAAAGGAGTCGCCAGCCAGGGGTTCATCTGCCCCTCACCCCGCTCCGAGCTCCCCCACCACACCCTTCTGGGGCAGCCTGGAGTTGGGGGGGAACCGGCACCCTAGGAAAATCTGGTTTTACAAACGCTGCGGGGATATTTGCCGCCCTTGCTCGCATGGGAGGATCTGGCTTCGCGGTCTCTCGCTGTCGAGGTCGCCCCCTTTCCCTTCGACACCTTTGCCAGTTTCTGAGAATTAACTCCGGGCTGGGGCCAGGGGTTCCCCAGGCTGGCCAGAAGTCGGGGTCGCCAAGGACTCTCTGCCCTCGCTGCGGAAGAGGGGTGTCCGGGAGAACGGCAGCAGGAGATCGATAAGTTTCTAAATTCCCAGGGACCTGGAGGACGCAGCTTTTGTCAGGCCTGCGAAAAAGATTTATGAGGCGGCAGCGGAGTGTCGGGCAGGCTTCGCCCAGGCCGCCAGCGCACCCCGTCTATCTTTGATTTCCATCTAATTATTTTTTTTCCTGCCACCTTCAACTCAGTGTCCGGAGAGGCGAACAAAGGGAGGAGGATGGGGGATGGGGCCGCCACTCTGCCTGGTGAGGGGCCGGTGGGGGGACCCGCCTCCATTTGGGGGCCCCCAAAGCACCAAGCACTGGCCCTTGTGGCCCCAGGAGGGCGAGGGATTAAGGGGGACCAGTCTGGGTCCGGGCCTTGGGGTCCCGTGCTGCAGCTGGGCCTGGGTGGGGCTCGGGGCCCTGGCGGCCCTTACCTCGCCAGAGCTTCCAAGGAGGGATCCTGGAGATGCCCTTGAGCGCCAGAGAACGGGAAAAAAAAGAAAAGAAAAACAAAACACTTTCCCCAAATTGCAATTTAGAGGGCTGGGAGGGCAGGCGGCAGCTCAGCCTGGGCAGAGATGGCAGAGGGAGGCCAGGTTTCTTTTCTTCCCGCACAGAAAAAGATCCGCCCAAGCGGGTAAGCGAGGAGAGAAACTTGCATTTTTCATGTTGGGGGGAGAAAAATCCAAAATGGAAAATGATTTTATTGGTTACTACCCATAAGTCAACTAAAAACAGGGATAATTAGAGTGCAGGGAATTTGGGGAACCATAAATCTCCCGGGCCTTTTCCACTGGAGTCGGGAGCCTTTATGGCTTGTTGAGTTTTATTTCGAGAGGAATGCAGTCCCCGGCTTTGGTGGACCCGGGTCTGCGCCCCCGCGCCACGCGGCTCTGCGGGAAGCCGGGAGCCCTGGGCCTCAGAAGATGGATGGCCACAGAAACCCAGCGCCTGGCCCCAAAGAGGGACCTTTCCCACTGCAGACCTTCTCTTCCCAGCCTGGAAACTACCACTTGGGACCAGCTCAGGGGGAATTCCCCGGGCTTCCACCGACCCGGCTGAAAACCAGGCAATCCAGGAGATCCCTGCCCAACCCCATTCTGGCGAAGGAGTCACTCTCTTCCCCCTGAAAACTCGGATATTCTGGTGTGCCCCGGGGCCCTGGGGAGCGAGGAATCTCAATAACGTGCTCCATTCACTGGGGTGCTTTCGAACCACCAGCCCAACCAGGCCCCTGCGCCCAGGCCTTTTGTTCTAATCTATTGGGGGAGGGGAGGCCACAAACCACCACCACCCCTACACACAACGGTCAAATCCCTTAATTTTCAATCTTCTGCAAAGATTGAAATGACCAGGGACACATTTCACTCCATGGGGGTTTTTATGCCATCCGCTGGAGGCCAATTTTCCAATTTCCCTCATAGCCAGGACCCCTGTTCCTCTTCTGAACAGTCTTCCAACAAAACCACCCAAAGCAACCATCACCTAAAACCCTATTAATCACCCAAGAAACCCGGGAGACCTATGACTCAGCTTCCTCTAATTTGGGGGGGAAGAAAGACAAAGTGAAATTCTCTCTTTTATTTATTTATTTTTGTGCTGGGGATTGAACCCAAGGGCCCGAGGTGGAGCCCTCCACCACTGAGCTACACCCCCCCCACGCACACCTTTTTTTATTTTTATTTTTTAAATTTTAAGACAGGGTCTCGCTAAGTTGCAGAGACTGGCCTAGAACTTGCGATCTTCCAGCCTTATAACCTTCCGAGTAGCTGGGATTACAGGCATGCACCACCAGACCCGGCTGAATTCTTTAAGAAGCTCTGAAATAAAAACGATCCTTCCGCTTCAACCCTCTCCAACTTTCCCCTTTGTTGTAAAAACCCCGCTCCTAAGAACGTGGGCAGGGAGAACTGCAGGTTCACGCTCAGGCGATTTCTACCCCCAAAACTATTCTCCGAGGGTTTCTTTTGTTTGAAGTGGGCATGGGGGAGGGGAAGAAGCCCGCTCCTGGCGGGCTACCGGCCTTCTCCGACCGAAGGAAAAAACAAAAACCCACAGCTCAAGTGCCTCTGTTAACCGTGCAAGCCCGGAGCTCCCGGGGCCAGGAGGAGTTCGCTCGAGGACAAGGGGTGCTGCCTGCCCAGTCAGGAGCCAGGGTAGGGGCTCCCTCCGGGGCTCCTCTGGCTCTCTCCTCCAAAACGGAGCATCGCTGCACAAAAATGAATCCAGATTTCCAGGAGAGGGGGAACAAAGCCGGGTCTTTCTTTCCTGCTCTGAGGATGCGCCAGGGCGCCTTAAACCGGACGGGAACGAAAGGGACGCGCATTCCCAGGGGCCCAGCTCCGGGCTGCAGGTGAGGGCAGAGGCGCGCCGGGGTGGTAGCTTCAAGAACCCGAGCAAGGGGTCTACCCCGCGTCCCACTGTTTTCCCTGCCCGGCAGAAAGACGTGTTTGCAGCAAAAAGCTCCTACATGCCAGCGGGGTTTTTATTCCTCCCTCCCGGGAGTGCGCTCTGCGAGCGCGGGAAACAAGGAAAACGCACGTACCTGGCGGCGCTCCGAGCGCGGCCTCGCAGGCCCTCCGCGGGCGAGGGGGCCCCCAGAAGCCACTCCCCGCCCGGCCGATCGCCCCCGGCCTGTCCCTCCCTCCCCGGCGACGCGCCCGCCGAGCCAACTCTGGGAAGTGCGAGGAGCCGGGGCCCGGCCCGCTTCTCCGGGCGCGGCACCCGTGTCTAGTGCCGGGGCCCGCGCCACCTCCGCGTCCGCGGTCTGCACGGAGGATCCCCGCGACCCGGCAGGTCCGGAAAGGGCTCCGAGGCCCAGGAGCGGCGCTTCCTGGCGCGGGGCGGCAGGTCCGGGCTCCGGCGCGTCCTTCTGCGTCCGGGATCGGCGTTCCCAGGTCCCCGGCTGCGCTGCGGAGAGGGACGCGGAGCCCTCGGGGAAGAGGAGACGGCGGCGGCGGCGGCCCGGGCTCGGCCTGGAGCCCCGGGGCGGGAGGGGAGCGCGGCGGAGGGGCGGGCAGGCTTCCCGCGCCCCGCGGCCGCCGCCCTCGGGGGCGCCCGGCCCCACCCACGCGCAGGCGCCCCGCCCCCGCCGCCCCGCCCCCGAGAGGGAGGGCGCCCCGCCCCGGCGCGCCCGCCGCCTCCCCGCCCCGCCCAATCACCGCCCGCCGCCGCCGCTTCCTTTGTCTGGGGCGCCAGCGCGGGCCAATGGGATCGCGCGGGGGCGTGCGGCTGGGCCAATGGGTGGGTCCGGGGGTGTGACTGTGGGCGGTACCGCGGCCGCGAGGGTCCGGGGGGCTGGCTCGCCGCAGGACCCGGGCGCAGAGGCCGGGCTAGCTCGGGAGCGCAGAGCCGTCGCCGGAGGCCGGCCGCCGCGGGGATCTGCGTTTCTGAATCCCGCCTCGCGCTCGGAAGGCGCCCCGGAGTCGGGAGGGAGGTGGGAGGGGAAGACGTCGCGGCTGCGGGGGGCCGGACGGCGGCCTGGACGCGGCTAGTCCCGACGCCCCAGAGGACTTGGTTCAGAATAGCCCGGCGCTCCAAGGACGCGCCCTGCGGCGCCTGTTGCTACGAGGACGTGCAGAGAGAAATGCAGGAGACGCGACCTCCCCGCGGGGAGAGAGGGAGGGGTGCGTGGGATTGAACAGCCGATAGTACGGTGTTCTGATTCCCAAGCACCTGGAGTCCTCAAGCCGAGGTGCTCAGGGGCGCCTCAGACCTCGAGCCCCCGGGAGGCCCTGTGGGAAGTGGTGGCCGCTGTCCCAGGCGCTCCCCGAATGAGCAGTGACACCTGTCCCTTGAGCTAGGACGCATCGAAGCCGGTACCCAAGGAGTCAGACCCTCAATGGACCGCGGCCTGCCCCTCCGCCCTCCACCGGGGACGAGTGGGTGAAGGTAGGGTCTCACCAGAGCCCTCACCAAGCCCTGTGAGGCAGTCGGGGTGGAGATAAACCCCAGGGGCGCTAACACATCTACACAAAGAGGACTTTGGTGTTTCCCAGCCTCCTGCACCTTCCAGAAAAATAAAAACCCAGTTTTAGTTACACCAGAAGGATCCTCAGCCTGTAGGGTCCATGGACCCAGGCCTCAGGGAGAGTGTTTTTCAAACTTTCCTTGGGTCCAAGTGAAATCACAAACAAACCGAGGCAGAACCGCAAACAGAGCAATCTGGTTGGCTCCATTTGAAACCACTGGATCGGAAATTGCCAAGGGCCCTCCCCTGTGGGTCTGGTAAGCTGCACCTGGGCCATAAGGTGTCACACGGTGGAGGAGCCAGCACTAGGTTACAAACATTCTAAGACCTGTGGTATTGGAAGTCTGGTGACAAACATTCTAAGACCTGGGGGGGCTGCACCTAAGAATTTGCAGTCCAGAACCACCACCCGGTTCTTTGCTGCTAAAGCCACAGAACAGCAACCTCTCAGGGTCTACCGGAAGGTTCCCCACTCCAAGGACAGGGCTGTGCGCCGGAGGCCAAGGGCAGCCTCAGAGCAGGCAGCGCCTTGCAGCTGCAGCAGCAACACCTGACCTTGTCTGGCCGGGTTGCCATCCGCAGACCCCGATCAATATGCCCTTGAGATACAGCTCCCGGGGATTAAGCATCCACAGCCCAAGACCTGAGTGGGTTCAGAGGCTGCGAAGGGATTGAATCAAGATAGCAGTCTAGACAATTCCTAACAGCCTCCCCTCCCACCCGCCATCCCTGGAAATGACAGAAAAATTTAAAATCCATTATAACCAGACAACAGGAAGGGTGCCCTGGGAGATGGCTGGGAGCATTGCTCCGGAGAAAACCACAGCCTCGGTGCACCAGGGGAAACCACAGCCTCGGTGCACCAGGGGAAACGGGCGGCGGGGCCGTGGCTCTGCGGGGAGCCGTGGTCAGACACAGCAGCAGCAGAGGGCCTGGAAGGCTGTCATGGAGGGGGTGTGGGGGGTCAGCCCCACACTGGCTGCACGTGGTGAACGGAGCAGAGAGCCCATTGACAAGTAACACGTGGAAGGAGCAGGGGCTGCCCTGTCCTCAGAGCGAGCCCCTGCGGAGGTCGGTCCTGTCCTCCTGCAAGCTCGGGGTCCGCTGTGATGGATGAGGACAGACCAGAAGCCAAGGAGAAGCTGCCAGAAGGTCAGGGCGAGTCACCGCCCACCCTGTGCCCGAGAACTCGCTGGCGCCTCCCCAGCCTTCGGTCCTTGAGTGTGCCAACAGGCCTTGTTTCCAGCCCCTTGGGGCGCTTGGTCAGGCGGCATGGTGGTGACAAGTGAGACGCCTTCCTTGAGCAGCACAGAGGTTGGCTCAGAGGGCACTGGGGACAAAACTCGACACCATGTGGCATGAGCTTAGTGCTTGGGTCGTGGATGGCAGGGAAACCAAGGTAGTGACTGGGAATGATGACGCACTTGCCTCGCTATGCCAGGGCATACACTGGGGAAACTGAGCCAGGGGCAGGAAGGAAGGAGCCGGAAGGTTAGCATGTCGCATGGTGTTGCAAGAAGGTCAGACCAGCTTTCGGTCACAAGTACCTAGAGGTGCGGGCTCACAGGTTGGAAGACCTCAGACAGCAGGAGGAAAGTGTGTTCTGCAAAGACAGCTCAGTCTAGTAGGGCGGAGGCCTGGGACCGAGCCCGCATGAAGGATCTGGGTGCCGGGGAAGGAAGGGAGCAAATAATTGAATGCAGTGGCTGTCAGTTAGACCGGGGGACACACAGCTGGACCCAGTGAGAGGCTCTGCGTCTGTGTGTGTGCGTGTGTGCGTGTGTGCGTGTGCGTGTGCGTGTGTGTGTGTGTGTGTGTGTGTGTGTGTGGTACTGGGGATTGAACCCAGAGGCATTCTACTTTTTTTTTTTTTTTTTTGCAGTACTGGGGATTGAACTCAGGGGCATTCTACCTCCGAGCTATACCTCCAGCCCTATTTTTTATTCTTTATTTTGAAACAAGGTCTCACTAAGTTTCGGAGTGCCTCACTAGGTAACTGAGGCTGGCTGCGAACCCGGACCCTCCGTTCTCAGCCTCCCAAATGCTGAGATTACAAGCGTGCGCCACCACGCCCGGCTTTTTGGCATTCTACTTCTGAGCTACACCACCAGCCCTCTTTCTTTCTCTTTCTCTCTCTCTCTTTTGTTTTTGTTTTTGTGAAACAGTGTCTTGCTAAGTTGCTGAGGTTCTCAATGAGTTGCTGAGGCTGGCCTCAAACCTGTGATTTTCTTGTCTCAGCGTCCCAAGTACTGGGATTACAGGTGCGCCACCACACCTGGCTTGGGCCTTCTCCCTTGAGACCACTTCCACGAGTGGGAAGAGGTGTGGGTGCTCCTGGGTATCTGGGGGCAGAGTGACAGACATCTAGCTGTCCACTTATAGCTGCTTCCCCTTCTCAGGGGACCACTGGCCACACTGCCTGCCTGGGTCCCTTGCAATAGGTGTGGCCATCAAGAGAACGTGGCAGAAGCAGTAGGTACACTAAAACCTACCTCGAGCCTTCATGGTTGTCTCTTCCCATGGCCAGAGTGGGAACACTCACTCACGGAAGCCACACGGAGCATGGCAGCGCAGCCCTCAGCTCTGGAACCCTATGACTGTGGAGCGTCCCCCCAGCCCATCTAGTGAACGTTTGTTTTGGGCTGGTCATTTATAAATAGGCTGGTAATGTGCGTGAGCTGCCACATTTGGGGTCTACTTGTTATAGCAGTGTAGCCGGCACAGATACTCAAGGAACAAAGAAAGCCGGGTGTGGTGGCACATGCTTGTAATCCCAGAATTTGGGAGGCTGAGACAGGAGGATCTCAGGTTCACAGCCAGTGAGGCACTATTTCAAAATAAAGAATAAAAAATTGGGCTGGAGGTGGAGCTCAGAGGTAGAATGCCCCTGGATTCAATCCTCAGTACCCCCCCCCCCCCACACACACAAACAAACAAAAGCAAGAGTTTTCAAAACGTAGATTTTGTGTGTGTGTATGTGTGTGTGTGTGTGGTATTGGGGATGGAACTCGGTCATTCTGAATTACACCCCTAGCCTTATTTTACTTTTTATTTTGAAACAGGGTCTCACCTAGTTGCAGATGGCCTAAGTCGCTGAGGCTAGCCTCGAACCTACAATCCTCCTTTCTCAGCCTCCCAAGTATTAGGATTACAAGCGTGTGCCACCATGCCCAGTTACACAGATTATTTCAAAATAGCACCAATATCTTCAGAGAGAAAAGAAAAAAAGATTTTGTTTAAAAAAAAAAAAAAACAACCCTGGGGACTGGAGATGTAACCCAGTGGTAGAGTACAGGCTTAGTACGTGCAAGGCCCTGGGTTCAATCCCTCACACTCTTATTTTCAGAAAATCTGAAAATAAGAAAAAGACAAAATAACAATAAAGGAATCTGGGACAGTGACAGTGAATTCTCAGAAGATTTTTTGCTTTCTTCCTTACAATTTTATGTATTATTCAAAATTCTACAAGAATATATGATTTATATATTCAGAAAAATAAGCAACATGTGAAAAAATAAAAATAAACTTAAGAAGATACTTTTCAAAAGTCAGCGCGCGCTCTCGCTCACTCTGTGATGGAATGGAACCCAGGGCCTCATACATGCTGGGCAGGGGCTCTACCACCCCCCCAAGCTACCCCCAAGTCCGGGATCTTAGGAATAAAAAATTGGGACATTAAGCCAGGCATGGTGGCACACGCTTGTAATCCTAGTACTTGGGAGGCTGAGACCAGAGGATCCGGGTTTGTGGCCAGCTTCAGCTACTTAGTGAGGCCCTCCACAACTTAGTGAAACCCTGTTTCCAAATAAAGAATTAAAAAAATAGGCCTGGGGGTGTAGCTCAGAGGTAGAATGCGCCTGGGTTCAATCCCCAGTACCACACACAAAAAAAGACAAGCCTTGACAATTTAGCAAGGTCCTCAGTGAGTGAGACCCTGTTTCAAAAGAAAAAAATAAAATACCTTGGTGGCACATGCCTGTCATCCCAGTACTTGGGAGGCTGAGGCAGGAGGATCACAGGTTTGAAGACAACCTCAGCACGCACTGAGACGCTCAAGCAACCTAGCAAGACCTTGATTCAAAATAAAAATAAAAAAATAGGGCTGGGGGTATATCTTGGAGGTAGAATGCCTCTGAGTTTAATCCCTAGTACTGCAAATAAATAAAGATTATATGTATAAATAAATCTAATTGTATTTATTTATTTATTTTTGCAGTACTGGGGATTGAACCAAGTACCTCTGAGCTACACCCTTGGCCCTATTTTTAATTCTTTATTTTGAAACAGAGTCTCACTAAATTGCAGAGGGCCTCACTAAGTAGCCGAGGCTGGCTACGAACCTGTGATCCTCCTGTCTCAGCCTCCCAGGTACTGGGATTACAAGTGTGCACCACTACACCCGGCTTGTATTTTATTTTCTGTGTTTAAAAACATTATTCCAGTAATCTCAGTACTTGAGGGGCTGAGACAGGAAGATCCTAGGTTCTCAGCCAGCCTCAGCAATTTAGTGAGGCCTTCCACAACTTAGTGAGACCTTGTTTCCAAATAAAAAATAAAATAGGGATGGAGGGTGTAACCGAGAGGCAGAATTCTGTGTGTTTAACCCTAGTAATAAACACACACACACACACACACACACACACACACACACACACAGAGGTCTAGAACAAATAGTAGAACAAAAAGAGAGAGAGGGAAAGGAAAAGTTAGAAGTATGGAAAATGTGGCCCAGCGTGGTGGCACACGCTTGTAATCCCAGCATTCAGGAGGCGGAGACCAGAGGATCCGGGTTCGCAGCCAGCCTCAGCTACCTAGTGAGGCACTCCACAACTTAGTAAGACTTGGTTTCAAAATAAAGAATAAAAAGCCGGGCGTGGTGGCGCACGCTTGTAATCCCAGCATTCGGGAGGCTGAGACCGGAGGATCCGGGTTCGCGGCCAGCCTCAGCTACCTAGTGAGGCACTCCGCAACTTAGTGAGACTCGGTTTCAAAATAAAGAATAAAAAATAGGACTGGGGGTGTAGCTCGGAGGTAGAATGCCCCTGAGTTCAATCCCCAGTAC
>PVLC010003382.1:81783-98457 GCA_004027655.1 Graphiurus murinus | reverse complement strand
CTAAGAACTACTTTGGCTATCCTAGGCTTTTTGTTGTTCCAAATGAATTTAAGGACTGATTTTTCTATGTCTGTGAGGAGTGACCTTGGTAATTTCATGGGTATTGCATTGAATTTGTAGATTACTTTTGGGAGGATGGCCATTTTGATGATATTTACTCTGCCTATCCAAGAGCATGGTAGATTTTTCCATTTTCTAAAGACATGTTTTCTAAAAAAAAAAAAAAAAAACCTTATTCACCTTTAAGATTTGTATCAGTTAGGAATTCTATGTACATTTTTCACAGAATTTCTAGAGAACCACAAACCGGTGGATGCATATTAATAGGCCAACAGGGGTTATGCACTTCCTGGCAGAAATTCTTGGGTTAAAGGGTCTGAGAAGGTGTAAAAGATAACTTGGACTGTATTTGTGATCAGGATTAATTCAATAAAAATATCCAAAAGGAGGTCATATGGTGTCTTGGGGTCATGGAGTAACTCGGATTTAACAGGTGGTTGTTTTGTCCTTGGAGTACAGTCACTCCCTGGGGAAACTCTGAAACCGGGGCCCACTTCAAGGGGAGGGCCAGAGGGAGCTCCAGGCCAGAAGATGCGTGTCATGTACACCTGGCCATTTCCGGGTAACCATAGCTGACCTGGGTCACTCTCCTCGTCCCCATAGGAACCTGTAGGTACCAGCTGCCAAAGAACAAGCCCAGAAAGACTGGATGCCAGAGAAAGCTGAAACCTAAGGACACTTAGGAAATAAGGAAATAAGACACAGGATAAATGAATGATTCGTCTAGACTGTAACAGAGCACAAATGCTCAGTAATGCTATTTTCTTTCATCAGGAAAAATTTTGTATCTAAACTATAAAGGGGGCAAGATTAGCATCCAAAAGAGGAAAGCAACACCTAAATATCCTTGGAAGGAAAGAAAATGTAGCTCGTAACCCAACTTGGAGCCCTCCATATGGTGCATATGTGGTGCTGATCGCTGAGGATGAGGTCACAGAACCCTGTGTGGTGTCTTGGGAAATTCACACAGCTACCAGTTTTCAAAGTGGGGATATAGTACTGACACCCTTGCATACATCAAAGAAACTTCTCAACAGTACGCCAACCTCCAACAAATGCTGATATCCTTAAAATGATAGGTTATATTTCAATAAAAGCATAGATAGGATTAAAAGACACATAAGTTTCATGCAAAATAAATTATGCTCTACAAGTCAATTTCATTTTTTCTTAAAAAATGAAAAAGACAGGAGGACTGATCATATGTTAATTTCAACCAAGTATTTGAAAAGTAACTAATGAAAATGTAGTAAAAGAAAAAAAAAAGTGATGTGATGGAATCATAGCTGTTGAAAACCAGCTCAAAGACTGTTCATTAATGCAGGGATGGGACCTCCCTGGTGGCTTCGTTTAAGACTGTGTCTTTGTCTCTGATTCCTTTTCCCTTGAATAATGCTTTGATCTACTTGTCAAATATTTAAACGACATAACCCAGTATGGAAACCTTACGTGGTGTGTAAGAAAGTACAGATTTAGAGCAGTCTCCAGGGCACAGACTAGCTTGGAGGTGGTAATTAGTCCCTCAAGTACAGATTGGGGGATTCAGCTGGACAGCGGGAGTGGAGGCTCTTAAGATGAATGCAGGAATCCCTATCAGAAGGGACCTTCATCTTACAGTGCTTTATGCCCTGCAGGCCATCTCAGGTGCTCCGTGAGGGGGGCCTCTCCCCCAAACTCCCTAGCCTCACATTGGCCAGATTTTTTTTTTTGTGTGTGTGGAACTGGGGATGTAATCTAGGGGCATTCTACCTCTGAGCTACACTGCAGCTCTATTTTTTATTCTTTATTTTTAAACAGGGTCTCACTAAATTGCAGGCCTTGCTAAGTAGCTAAGGCTGGGTACAAACCTGTGATCCTCCTGTCTTACCTCCCAAGTACCTGGCCAGATTTAACAGAGAGCTGGATAGCACTTTTGCAAGGAGCAAAGAAAAACCTGGTCTTTGGTAGTGGAGGCTTAGCAGGCCAAAATGGTTACTTTTCACACCAATGGTTATTTTTCACTATTAAAACATCTGTCACACTGCCAGATGTGGTGACGCATACCCATAATCCCAGTACTTGGGGAATCTGAGACAGGACGGTCCCAGATTCTGGGCCAGCACTGGCAATTTAGCAATACCCTTAGAAACTTAGCCAGATCTTGTTTCAAAATTAAAACAAAACAACAAAAAACAAATATAAAGGGCTGGGTTTATAGCTGGGAGGTAGAATGTCCCCTGGGTTCAATTCCTGGTACCCCTACCCCCCAAAAAGTTGTCACATGGAAAAGAAACACATTTGTCACATGTTGCTTCAGAATACAGAGCTTAAATCACTAGTTTTTAGTTAGAAAGAAATTTTTGTTCAATCCCAAAAGGAACTTTATGGTGATTAAAGCTACCTCCAAATTGGGCTCTGAAGCTTCTACTGCTTGGATTTCAGTTGTAAAAATACTTTAAATCCTGGATTTTCACTTGCTTCTAAAGCAGCCACATGACAGAGATTTTTGCCCCAGAAAGGACATTAAAGGAGACAGTGGATATATGGCATGGGTACCTTGTGGTACTTTATTTTAGATAGAGTTGTTGACAATTGGAAGCACCAAATGTTCCCAGAGAAAGGGGGGAACTTGACTCAGAACCAGAAGAGAGACCCTTGACATTTTATGTGACAAGAAAGTACTTCAGCACAGGTCAGTAGCAGCATCGAGATCTATTTAGGAAAGCCAGGAGTACATGTTCAAGGGAGAACATGAGACCTCTCCAGAGGGAGAGACGTATTTCAGGGGTTCACAACTCTTCTTTCATAGGAAGCGTGGTGAGGGGTGTGTATGGGAAGGTACGTGAGGATGACATTTATCTTCTAGTGACCACATGACAATTTGGGGTGTTCTCATCATCTTCTGGATCTTTGGTGGGATCTCCATCGTCTGGTCAGTAGAAAATACTAGAAAGTCCCATGGTAACATGTTCCTCAAGATATATTTCTCTTGTTTAGACAATTCGTTAGGGATGGTTAATTAACAGGGCACAAGGTAGTTATCAGAAGTGAGTTAATGTTTGGTTAACTTAAAATTTACAGATTTTCCAGGAAATTGGGAGTGGCAGGCCTGGGAGAGAGACTAAAAGGAACAAGCCTAGAAAAGTATGCAAACTCCTGAGTTAAAGTTTTATTTTCTTTTCCTTCCTTTATGTCTCCTTCCTCCCTATTTCTTTTATTTATTCTATTCTACCTCACTACCATGGGCTCTGAAATAATTTTCTCCATGTCCAAATTCTATTACAGATTGCAATTGAGTGAAGGTTCTGAGATATTATGTAATTTCTATACACCATTTCCCCATATTTTCCAAAATATGGGAATGTACCTTTTAATCCAAGGGTGCATTCCAATATCATAGACTTCACAGGAAAAGGGAAATGTACTAAAATCATAACTTTCTTGAGGCCCTAGCATCTCTCATATCATCTCAAGGTCTAATAATTTTCAGAACTAGCTAAAATATTAAGAAAGACTCAGACATTAGAAGGCATTGAAGTATTTCAGGTTGAACAATTGATCACGATAAGGGAACAGTTGCTTATTTACCTTGAGTGTGTGGAGAATGTGCAGGGCTTCTGGATATTTACATCGTATGGGAAAAGCTGTGATTAAAATAAGTGATTTCTCTGCTGATACTTAGAGCTACCATTCAGAGTGCCGGTTTCCTTTCATGGGGTTCATACACGTGACACCATCTTACGGTGACAGAAAGAAGCTGAAGGAAGGGGCCATGAATAAAAATTGGCTCTGGGATTTTGAAGAAGGAAAGAGGAAAGCAAGAGATTTCATTTTAGGGACTTAGGGGTGGTTTTTAAATCTTGGCGCCATCAGAAAGTTGGGGTTCAGTATCCTTTTTTGTGGTACTGGGGATTAAACAAAGGGGCATTCTACCTCTGAGCTACACCTCCAGTCCTATTTTATTTTATTTTGTTATTTTTGAAATAGGGCCTCACAAAGTTGCAGAGAGTCTCACTAAGTAGCTAAGGCTGGCCTCGAACCTGCGATCCTCCTATCTCAGCCTCCCAGTACTGGAATTACAAGCGTGAGCCACCAGGCCTGACTCAGGTTCAGTATTCTGCAGCACCCTCCCCACTCAGGTTTGGGCCACAGAGAAATGAACCCCAGGTGAATGGCCAGCTCTGGCAGTTCCGCCAAGGTGTCTACTTCCAGTTGCTCGACCTGGAAGATGAGGATCAGAGTGCCATGTTCCAGGCCGATGGTCTGTTTGGGAGTATGAAGAGACACTGTAGAGGTGATAGCACAGGCCCAGCATGCACTGCACTCTGAAGATGAGGCTTTCAGTTTTTATTTTTATGCCTTTTTTAATATCGCTCTCTGTGTCTTTTTATATTTTTATTCAATCTCACTATGCCAAAAAGGCATAATTCTTGCTTTACATCTGAGTGACAGAACAAAGAAATGTCCCACTTCGAGGAGAGGCAGTGGGGAAGTGTGCTGACACTTCCAGGTCACAAATCTGGAGGGTCTGGGCCCTCGGCAACGCCACTTTCCATTATGTGGCAGGGTCCGGGAGAACCCTGGGAAGAAAGCTTTGTCTATAGAAGACTGTGGACTGGATCATCACATCAAATCTGCCAGGCTGAAAAAATTACATCTCTAATTCAGTCATTATATAAATCAACATTGCAGGAGAATAACCACAATTTCTTCCTCTGCTTTTCAGATATGCAATACTTCCATGGATGTATCTGATGTCCGGAATCTTCTCCAGTTCGGATGTGGCTTTCATTTCGTACATCTCACTGAACTTCATCTTTGGCCTGTGCACCATGCTGATGACCACCATGCCAAGGCTCCTGGCCATCATCTCCAAAGCCCAGGTCAGCCAGGGGCCAGGAGCCCCTCTCTGCAGGCAGTGGTGAGAAAGGGGTGCATGCCTCTTCTGTTGCTTTTCCAACTGGAATTCAATGGAAGCATGCTAGTCTCCACTGTCTAAACACTGGAAAGAAAAATTAGTTCTAATTAACAGAAGCATCTGTGGCATTATAAGAGCTTGTTGACAATTGACAAAAGAGATGCGCAGTTCCTGCTGCTCCATGGGCCAGGACAGAGCAACAGAGACATTCATTGCCACATAGCTCACATCTTGCTTAGAGGGTTTGATGATGAATTACTGATTAAGGGTGGACTCCAGGCAATTACAATGACAAGTGTCCTATCAAAATGTCCCAATAGAGGGGGTCAGAAGCTACAGCATATGACAGTCTGCAGCACTGACCATGCTCGTAGACCACAGTCAGCTTGGTGGATGGTCTGGTGATCCTGCCCTCTTCCCTATGGTCCCTGGAACTCATTTCGTTTTGCGAAAAATAGAAGGAAATGCCTCTCTCCATTAGGCTGTTCTCCCTGGCAGTTCACTTTTGGGGTACCATCCCAGCAGGCCTCAGGGTGAAGCTGGATCCCTTCTGCAGACAGGTCCCCATTGTCCCCTCCCTCCATCTCCTCTCCTCCTTCTGAGGCTGCACTTAATCTTGTGCTCTGCAGAAAGCCATCTGTCAGCATCTCTGGAGCAAGGGACCTGCGGGAATAAATTCCAGTCTCTGTGCTCTCCTCTGCTCCAGTATCCTGTCCTTTTCATTCCTGCTTTCTTCTCTCACCTCTGACTACAGTGCTCTCTCCCCACTCCCTGCTGTCCACCTGCACGTCGATTCCTCAGCGGTTCCCAGGTGTTTGACCTATGCTTGGGTTGAGAAAATCACCTGGGAAAGATACAGAGCTCCCAGTGCAAGGACGTGCTGCTGGTCTTAGTCCTAGGGAGACGAGGGCTGTTGCCTGCATAACTGGACAGGCTCACACCTTAAGACTGGATTTCAGATTTAGTAGACTCTCTGCTGATGGCCAATAGTATATTTGTTATAGTGCCTCATGTTTGTGTAGAAGCAGTGAAGTATGCAAATATCCATCATGCATTAAATGAAGGGAATGATCTATTTCAGTGACTTTTACGGATCTGCTTTGACACTAATCTGTGCTAATATGACTAGCCTTTAACTAGAAATCTTGCAGAACAATTAATTGGCCTTTGCTTGAGGAGGATATTGACATCAGCAGAGGAGTCTACAATTTCCCTCCACCTCCACTGATCTCTAATATGACATGTGCCATCAGGGATATTGGGAACTATGGGGAATAAGAAGTCGGATCGGGGATAGGCAGTCCCAAGAATGAGAACCTTGGCAGCCAGGTCAGTTCTAGGACACAAGAGAACTTTTCCATCCATGAGACTCTAACAGTGTGGTAGGTAGAAAGGCAATAGTATTTCCAATTATAAACAGCATTGCTAACCAAAAAAAAAAAAAAAAAAAAAAATCAAAACCAAAAGGAAATAGTCAATAGGTTTTGTTTTGCAGAAAAATGGGTCTAAATCATTTGGTAATAAATAATAAAAAGCATTTTATTGCATTTACTTATATCTTGCTTTTCCTTTCCTTTTTATTTTGATATTTTTTCAACTTTATTCAAACATACATTTCTTTCTTTTTTTTTTTTTTTTTGAGGTACTGGAGATTGAACCCAGGAACATTCTATCTCCAAGCTATACCCCCAGCCTCACTTTTTATTCTTCATTTTAAAATAGGGTCTCACTAAGTTGCGCAGGGCCTTACTAAGTAGCTGAGGCTGGCCGAGAACCTGGATCCTCCGGTCTCAGCCTCCCTCATACTGGGATTACAAGTGTGTGCCACCATGCCTGGCTCAAATATACATTTCTAATAAAAGTATTTTAATTTGTAAGTTATGGAACAATATATTCTCATAGAATTAATGAAAAAAATCAAGACAGGCAAGTTAATTCTCAAGTCAGTTGTCAAAGCTAGTATCACCAGGATTGTCCACTGTGCATAAAATCTACAGGGTTAATGTGATTGTTTTCATTGTTATCAAATCATGGATGATAGGATCGTGTGTTTCAGGTTCTGATTTAAGGTCTGGATCATCTCTCTCTCCCTCTCAGGAGGTCCCTGTTGGGCCCAGGAGGGTCTTGGTGGAGTTAAAAAGAATAGTTTGTTTCCCTGAATACTGTTTATGTCTTCAATCTCTATCTAACCTACTGAACACTACAGATCACTAGTCCATGAGTCTGAGCAGATATATCCCTCTCATGTGTGTGGATTCTTTGTTAACTCAATGTTCATACTTCTTTCTTCTCACGTGTGTACAGACTTTTGTGAATGCCTTAAAATGAGATATATAGTCATCACCATTAGGATGTCATTTCCTTAATTATCAATTTCTGAGTTAAGAGCTACAATATTCTGCTATTCCTATACTATAACTAATAATAGAAAGTCCTTTCATGTGGTAGATTAATTGATTCGGGGATATAGTTTTACAAAAGGTAGAATTAATAAGCTCCTTTAGGACTGATCAAAATTTATAACTAGTGGCAGTCAAGAAAAAATATAAGGGAGAATTAAATGAAGCTTTTCTACATTCTCCATGTCTATATGCAAAAAGACAATACATCATATTATGATAATACTGTCCTTAATCGTTGTTATTATATTTGATATTATCCCAAACCACATTATTTAAGAGTATATTTGGCCTAGCCAAATTTTCCAATTGTATTATAAGAAAATAAAAACTGTTCATTATCTAATATGAAATGTATAACTGACATATTAATAATTTTATTCTTTAGTACTTATGATATGACACATTACTGTCATGCATTGGATGTTCACATTGTGGTGATTTTGCTATCTTATAAAATAAGATTGTCCCCATTTAGATCAATTGCAAAATTTGAACATAAAGAGAGAAAGAATATAAAGTAAAAGTCTAATTCTTCCTTCTATTTCCAGAGCTTTGTTTGGTAGTTCTAGTGCATGTGGCTTTTCTACATTAAATGCCTTAAAGTAGCTATCCTGAGTCTAAAGGACAACTCAGCAGATTGACATTTTGGTGAATTTTCTCAAGGGTCATATTCCTGAATGGAAAGACCTGGCCCTAACCAATGTGGCTTGTACACATGCATCACTCTCCTGAGACTCTTTCCTTTTTGGGAACTGAGTTTACTTTTTGGTATCTTGTATATTTATTAAAAATGAAATGTGATACTGTACAGAGAAGCTGGAAGCATACCATGATTTACCTAAAGCATTTAGTGGACAATTGATTTAACATTGCAATGATTTTAATCTTACAAAGTAAAACTAATATTCAGCAGGTGGTAAAATTTGTGTTCACACTTATAATCAATTATTTCTTGACAAAGGTGCCAAAAACATACATTAAAGAAAAGACAGCCTTGTCAACAAATGGTGTTGGAAAAAACAGTTATCCATTTGTAGAAAAAATGTAATCAAATCCCTATCTCTCACCCTGTACAAGAGTCAATTCAAGATGGATTAAAGATGTAGAAATTAAACCAGAGACTTCAAAATTACTAGAGGAGGGCATAGGTCCAGCGCTCTAACATATAGGCACAGAGAGAAACTTCCTCTATAAGACTCCCAAAACTCAGGAAATTAAAACAAGATTTAATAAATGAATGACATTAAACTAAGGTTTCTGTTCATAAAAGGAAATCATCAAGAGTCTAAATAGAGAGTCTACAGAATGGGAGATCTTTGACAGCTACTCCTCTGATACAGGACTGATATCTAGAATATACAAAGTATTTAAAAGACTTAACACACACACACACACATACACACATACTCACACAGAAAAACAAAAAACAAATGACTCAATTAAGAACTAAATAGACACTTCACAAAAGAAGATATACAAATTGCCAATAAATACATGAAAAAAATGTTCAACATCATTAGTATTCAGGGAGATTCAAATCAAAACTACACTGAGATTCCAGATAACCCCAATTAAAATGGCAATAATCAAGAAGTCAAACATCAATGAATTCTGGCAAGGGTTTTGGGAAATAGGAACTCTTCTATACTGTTAGTGGGATTGAAACTTAGCATGTCCTCTATGGAGATCAATGTAGAGATTCTTTAGAAACTTTGGAATGGATACACCATGTGATTCACCTAAAACACTCATGGACATCAGAAATCAGAATATTATAGTAATACATGAATACCCATGTTCATAGTAGCACAATTCACAATAGCCAAATTATGGAACCAATCTAGGTGTCCATCAACAGATGAATAGGTTACAAAATTATGGGATGTACACACAATGGAATTCTTTTATTTATTTATTTATTTATTTATTTATTGTGGTACTAGGAATTGAACCCAGGGACATTCTACCTCTGAGCTCTGAGCTACACCCCTAGCCCTATTTTTTATTCTTTATTTTGAAACAATGCCTCACTAAGTTGCCGAGGTCCTCACTAAGTAGCTGAGGCTGACAGCAAACCTGCGGTCCTCCTGATTCAGCCTCCCAAGCACTGGGATTACAAGGCTGTGCCACTACACCTGGCTAGCACACAGTGGAATTCTACTCAGCAATGAAGAACAAAATTATGTCATTTGCTGAAAAATGGATGAACCTTGAGAACATTATGTTAAGTGAGGTAGCCAGTCACAGAAAGTGAAAGGTTATATGTTTTCTCTCATATGCAGAAGCTAGGGAGTAATCTGTATACAAGAGGGACTCTTGTATACAAGAGGAGAAACCCCAGTGGAGGGAGGAAGGGGGTCTACAGGAGGGCTGGGCAGAGGGAGAATTAAGGAAGGAAACATTTCCACTGGCATTGTGTGCATATGTGAGAATACCAATGCCAATCTCAATATTTGTATGGGGAAGGGAAGGAGTGGGGAGAGCCAGGGGGAAGCTCACCACATGCTGTGTGCATGTGTGTCACTATCACTACCAACTACACTGTGATCTGAGACTATATTGTACCAATAAAAGTGTGAAAAACCAAATAATATAAAATTTGTGTTCAAACATACAGCTTATCTTACATCTTTTGTTTTCTCTAGGGTACTTACTACCTTATTTATACATGTTGTTCCATCACTCAATTGTATGTTTAATAATGATGACAGATATATACATATATATATATGCACATATATATATATATAATATTTATTGTGTGCTAAGAATTAACCAGATATTCTGCATATATTTAGAGGCCCACACTCACAGCTCCTGATATTGACAACTCAAACACTTGTGACTACTAATGCCACTCATGGGTCTTTCTTCATTTGCTCAAGCTGCCGTAACAACATCGTAGAGTAGATGGCTTAAACAATAAGACATTTATCTTTTCATAGCTCTAGAAGCTGAGAAGTCCATAATCGAGGTGGCTCTAGACTTGGTTCTTGCCACTGGCTTGCAGACAGCTGCCTTCACACTGTGTCCTTAAAGGGTGTGGGGGAGAGAGAGCACTGGTATTTCTTCCTCCTTTCTAAGTGTGCTAATTTCCTGGTGGGTGCCCCACCCATGTGACCTCATCCATACCTAACTACCTCTCAAACACTCCCCTTCCTCATGCCCTCACACTGGCACTGATGGCTTCAAACCAGGGATTTGGATGGGGGAAACACCAATGTTCAGTCCAGAGCATTCCGCCCCTGGACCCCAACACAAGCGCAATACACTCATTCTATCCCAGCTCACCCCAAGAGGAAGAATCTGGTGCCTTACCTTGTTCAAGCATCAAATCTAAGGTCCAAAGCCCAGAGTTCCATTTATAAATGCCATCTGAAGCAGTCGTGGGTGGGACTCATCGGTGTATTTCATCTAGAGGCAAATTCATCTCTATCTGTGAGCCTGTGAAACCAAGTATGTTATTTGGTTCAAAATCCAGTGATGGAATAGACATTTCCATTCCTAAAGGAGAAAAGGGTCATGTGTCCTAAGCAATTAAAACCTAGCAAGGCAAATATCATTAGATCTGAAATCTCAAGAATAACCTTCTTTTGTCTGATGGCTATCTAAAAGTGTTGGTTGAGTGACTGGGGTAGGAAAGACCTGGGATACAGAATCAAGAAAGGGGGAAAAGAAGTTATAGGTACATATTATGAAAGGGAGAGTTTTTAATTTGATTTTTCTCTTTGTTTCACTGTGCAGAATTTGCAGAATATCTATGATGTCCTCAAGTGGGTCTTTACTGTTTTTCCTCAATTCTGCTTGGGTCAAGGACTGATTGAACTGTGTTATAATCAGATCAAATATGACCTGACCCACAACTTCGGCATTGATTCCTATGTGAGTCCCTTTAAGATGAATTTCCTCGGCTGGATCTTTGTGGAACTCGCCTTGCAGGGCACGGTTCTTCTCCTCTTGAGGATCCTGCTGCACTGGGACCTTCTGCGGTGGTCAAGGTGTGTTCTGAAGGGTTCATCCTTGAATAGCACTGACTCTTGAAATAGAGAGTGAGGGAGAGAAATCTGCAGGTTGCAAGATAAGAAATGTGTACGATTTGTATTATGCATGCATGCTTCTAATAAGTCACGATTTTATGTTTCTTTTCCTTTATTTCGACTGTTGTTGAGTCACCATCACTAGGATGGAGAATTTCAAAAGACATGGTACCAACCTGTGAGATAGATAATCTTTCCAGTTATTTTGTTGTCACAGTGCAGTTTGCACTTTGAAATTGCTCAATTTCCCCTATTACTTTGTAGTACTTCAGGTGAATTTGGTCGATACCACAAAGTAATTTATTTTTATGAGTAACGACATTAACTTCTGGAAGTAGGAAGGTATGAAAATTCAATAGCGATAACCACACGCCTTTTGCTGGATCCAGTTCTTCCTGTTGCTGTGTTCTTAACTTTGCTAAGTGAGGGTGTGAGTCAGTGCCACGAGGGGCACCTGTAGATGTACAGACATATGATGTGGCCTATACACATGGGCACACACACACACAAACACACCCATACATACATCTGTAAATGGGAATTAAGGTGTCTTTTCAAAGAAGTGCGAACTATTGTCAGATAGTACATTGGAAATGTATAAGGAAGAAGTGTGCTTTCTTGCACAGAATCCTCAATCATGTATTTCCTTCTTCATGACCTGAATCCATTGACCTTCTCTTTATAAAAGCTGTTTTCCTCTGACTTCTGCTTAAGGGAGGAATTTTTTTTTTATGGTGAAATCATTAAGACACTGTTGCTGGAGAACCTATTAAAGATTATAAAGACCCATGGTTAATATTTTATGGTGATCCCCTTATATATTTTTTTCCTTTTCAGTCATTTGGTAATTTATTTTCTCACACATCCCCTTTAAACTGCTAACATAGAAGATCATTATGAATTCCAAAGGTCTTTTAAATCTGACCATAAGCACACTGGAATCTGCAGTTTTCTAATAGCTGGCTGAATTTGGAGGAGAATTATGAATGTCTTTTAAACAGAATTGGTACTGTGATATCCTTTAATAGTGAAATGTGTTTTTGGAACCTGTAGCATAGACTCCCCTCTGGCAGGCTGCTCCATTCTCCTGTAGTACCAATTTTTTTTTTGCAGTACTGGGGATTGAATCCAGGGGCATTCTACCTCTGAGCTACACCCCCAGTTCTATTTTTATTCTTTATTTTGAAACAGGGTCTCACTAAATTGTGGGGGGCCTCACTAAGTAGATGAAGCTGGCCATGAACCCGGATCCTTCTGTCTCAGCCTCTCAAGTACTGATAATTTTTTCTTTAAAGAAAAGACCTTATGGGGTTGGGATGTGCTCAGTGGTAGAACACTTGTTTAATGTGTGTGAGGCCTTGATTTCTATCTCTAGCAACACACACACACACACACACACACACACACACCCTGTATTACCTTTACTTTGTAGAATATAAATATTAGTTGAACTATATTTTAGAATACTGTCTTTGATATTCACAGTAGATGGCCAAGTTTGTTGTTCTGTGTCAACATGAAGGTCACAGAGCCCAGAAATTCCATCTAGTTTAAACACCAGTTGCCTGCTTCTCCTTTATGGATAACTGTCACAATGATTGTGAAACCTAGTCAGCTTGTTATTTAAATCCAGATCAACCTGGTCACTAATCATTGCTTAAAAGGTGATGTCTAAGGTTCTGGGCAGGCCCTGATGAGTCTATGACCCTTCCTCCTCCCCACAGAAGCGTTTGCCTCTGATCACCTACACCTCTTCCACTTCACTTCCAACACCTCCTCCTGTCCTTACTCTGCCTCCTAGGCTGGTCTGTTCCCTCTCAGTGTTTCCATGACATCCTCTTTATCTTTTGGGGTGCAACTATAGTATTTACATGCTAATCATCTCTGCTTAGCCATAAGTGTATTCGTGGAGGAAGAGTATGCCTGTCGTGGTTGTGTCTTGTAAAAGTATAGGAAGCGCCTGTCTTCTTTAGAGGAACAGGTTGACTCTGCGTTCCCAGCCTGAGCAGCACATCTGTCAGAGCACCTGCAGCTGGATGTCAGTGTGGTTCCCACTCCTTACTGTACCTCTCTAACCTGCACTGGCTCCATCCTGCAGCCCTGTGCTGGCCTTTGGTCGTCTCCTAAGAATCCAAGTCTCCATTAGCTCCTGGTCCTGGTGCAGCCCCAGCTAGGTTGGGTGGGGTTGGGGAGTACCTGCCTGTTATCCCTCCTGTCTGGAAGAGTGCTTTGCTCTCTGTATCCTGTCTGCTGACTGATTCAGAAGAGCCATGTGGGCCAGATGTCACAGATGCTGGCCATCTGGAAAGAAAGTTCTGCTACTTCTAGTGCCATCTGGATCCTTCTTCTTTACTCTCAACACCAGTTATTGTGGTTATCAGTGGGAAGATGACTGAGTGTGACATCGCTGAGTGTGGTTGGATGGATTAGGATCTTGGATTGTTGTGAAAAAGCCCAACAAGAAGCCACGTGTCCTCCACCCACCAGAATGACTTGAACTTTAAGCAGATGTGCACACCTGGACCCCACCCTGGAGGCCTGAGATGAGCAATCTAGGATTGGGATCAGGAGGCGTTTATAAAGCACCCCAGGCAATTCTTATGAGGAGGGGATGATGGTCTTTGCCATGGGTGGCTGTGGGGATGACTCTGGTAGGAAGGAGGACATGAAGTCTGCATGGCTGTTAGAGGAGAAAAGAGGGGTGAAAGGTCAGTACAGGGTGAAAGGTCAAGAAACAGACCTTCATCTGAGAAAGGCAAATAAGACTCAAGCAGAAAAGGATAAAATTTGATGGATTTTAGCAAATGGAACACATCCATGTAACCTCCTTTCAGATTAATAAATTGAATGTGTCCAGTGCCCTTGACGTCCCTTCCACTGTCAGTCAGTCAGCGCTCTCTGGGTAACTGCTATTCTTACTTTTATCTTCATTGACTCAGTTTTCATGTTTTGAATGTTATATAAGTAGTATAATATACACTCTTGGGTATCTATCTTTTTTCATTATCTTTGATATGTGTGTGTGTGTGTGTGTGTGTGTGTGTGTATGTGTAATAAATTTTTGCCAAATGGTGATTGCAGGTGTGGGAAAATGACACAAAGAGAGGGGCCTGACAGTTGGTATTCTCCTTTCGTTTTAATACCATTTCATTTTGAAATAGCCTGAGCCTTGCAAGAAATTGCAAATTATGCTCCTGTTACCTTTTGCCCACCTTCTTCCAGGATAACATGATAATATATTCCATGACAATATTGCATTATGAAGACTAGGAAATTGATGTTGGTATAATACTAAGTCAGTGGTCTGTACCTATTTAATCATTAAAATGTGGGCACATTACAATTTACAAGGGAAATTGAAATTTACTTAAAAGTTAAAATGTACCAGATGGAAAATCATAAAGAAGAGTGAGCGTTCACATTGCAGTCAAACATCAAACAGTTAGAACTGAAAATTAAGTGTGTGTTCATCTGGCAAATACTTCCCAAATACTTTTGAAGGATGTGTGAAGTGTGGGTTATATAATCTTTTCATACAATCCCACTTATCCTATAAAATTATTGTATTTGGGTACTTTATATACATCTGTTTTATTAAATGGAGCTGTTTATTAAATTGTTTACATAGATGTTTATCAATTTACAAAAACTGCTACCTTATATTGTATTTTGATAATAGATTTTTACATTAGCATAAGGTCTGTCATGACTTTATTACTATTAAAAGTACAAACTATTTCTAGTTAGTTTTGATTTATTTCAGTGTCTTTTAATAAACATGTATATTTCTTTCATATTAGTGAAGGAAAATTGATTCTTGTTGGTAATCAGTAATCAGGGTGTCAGGACTAAAGTGCTTTGGATATAGCAGATACTGCAAATTTCTAAAGGCCTCTCTTATTTTTACAGGTATCTCTTGAAGACTAGTGCAGTATAATTTCCCAGGTGTGAATTAACTCTGGGAATTAACTCTCTTCCCAGGGGCCACACTGCTGTCCAAGGCATGGTCAAGTCTTTTAAGGATACAGATGTTGAAAAGGAGCAAATGAGGGTATCCCAAGGGAGGACTAGTGGAGATGTGCTTGTGTTACACAACCTTAGTAAATGTTATGGAACTTTTCTAAAGAAGCCCCCAGCTGTGCAAGACATTAGTGTGGGCATACCACGAGGAGAGGTAATGGAGCTTCTCTTTTTACCCTTTTCTGTTGTGACCTTGTGTAACTCTAATTGTTGATGCGATTGTGGTGTTCTCAGTGTGATGTTTTCAGACCAGCCAAAACCACAGCTCAAAGCAGACTTCAAGTTTCAGCAATTCCCTAAAAGTCATAGGAGCAGAACGGGAGAGAAACCACTTTCACCTCTCATTTGGACTTCAGTATTTTTTAAGGGTCCAGTGAAACCCAACTAGTAAAATGCTTCTCTGGAAAATTAAAGAATACTCACCAACCACAGCCATAGCTGAGACAATTTTTCATGAGTATGGCATTAATTCTAGTAGGAATCTTTAATCAGAACTGACAGAAGCCATATAAATGATTCCTGATTTGTACTTAATGCATAAAGGGAAATCAATTCTGGAAATGATTACCTTTAATTAACTGTTAAAAATAAAAGAGCACCTTGCATGCATATTGTTCCAAGCTCCTGAGAAATTCACAGTAGGTTATATTGTTATCTGATTGGCATCTACTCCCTGCCTGTGAGCAGAGAGTAGACATTTTAGATCTGAGTGTTCTGAAGAGGACAGAAGCCAAGAGAACAATCTAAAGCAATCCAGCTGGATCCTTATGCCCAGGACTGTGATTTCTGAGAAAACAGAGCAAACTGTGAAGCATGTGTTTACTTAAAGTTATGGTTCCTACTTGCTTCAAGACTAGCTCTATGATCTTTCTTGTCTTACTGAACTTTTAAAAACCATTGCCTTGAAATAAACTGAAATTGATTAATGCAAATATTAATATTGCCACTACTTCTTCATGGTAGTTTTTTGTGTGTGGTATTGAGGATTGAAACCCCTAGGAGCATTCTACCTCCAAGATACATCTCTAGCCTTATTTTATTTATTTATTTATGTTTCTTATTTTGAAACAGGGTCTCACTAAATTGTGGAGTGCCTCCCTACATTTCTGAGGCTGGCCTCAAACCTGAGATACTCCTATCATTCTTATTGATCCTCCTTGAATCTGAGCCTCCCAAGTACTGGGATGATAAGTATGTGCTACCACTCCTGGCTCCGTGGTAGTTTTTTTTTTTTTTTTTTTTTTTTTTTTTTTTTTTT